>LPNL01000006.1:158749-170739 GCA_001749795.1 Hanseniaspora opuntiae
ACAGCCAATGAGTGCTTCCACGAGATGGTGTATGTGAACAGGACCCTTGTGGTTGCTGAAGACATTTGCTCGCACTGTTACATCAAGCAATTCAGTAACCTGGATAAAGAGGACTTTGTGAATCCAAAGCCCGTGACGGGCAACGACATGTTTGATCTAACGAATGATTGTGCCGGAGTGAAAAGTCGGATAACGTACGAAGATGTTTACCAGTATGAGTGCATTCTGAGAAAGGTTAAAAAGGATGATGACTGATTCATATACTTGCACTAATTTCTAGTTAGCTTATAAAAAAACATTACATCAATGGGGGTGTACTAAAAAAACAACTTTGCTACAATTAATACGCATTATCACCGAAGTAAAAAGGGTCCAGTCAAAACTAAGGTATACCCATACACGCCTTTTTTTTATCTGCATGCTGATTAAAGCATCAATATATTACATCACCGTAGACATTCCCCATATATACACCCCCTAGCAATATATTCTTATTAAATTATTACTTTTTTTTTTTTACTTTTTGGCTGTGTTTTGATAAGGACAACGAGTGGGGGGAGCATCATTGATAGTTTAAAAAACATTATCATGGCTGAGCGCCTTCAACAGTCAGGGTTGAGTGAGGATGCTAGTTAAAAAAATTCGAGGGAAAAAAAAAAGATCCAAAATTCAAATTCGAGGATTTGACAAATCTCAAAATACACGTGACTTTTATGCTACACGTGACCGAGATTTGAGAATGGCCAATTCTCTAATTTCTTCAAAACCTCGTTTTTTGGTGAGAACAAATTCGAGAATGGCCAATCCTCTAATCTCTCTGATTGCTCGTTTTTTGGTGTGAACAAATTCGAGAATGGCCAATCCTCTAATGGTGATCTCATTTTACAGCTCAAACACGCTTATATCCGAATAAATCGCTACACTAATAACCTTTTTACAACTGAAAAAACTTTAAAGAACACACAAAATAAGCTTCTGAAGCCTACAATATATATATCAAAAACGAATAATAACCTTACAACAATAGCTAACACATTGCTCTCCTTCTTTTAATGAGTCTTTCTAAAATCACATGTTAATGAAGGTGATATAACTAAAAGGTCTTACCTATGTTTGTTATGTGGTGATAGAAGTGCTCTTTATAAAYCAGATYATTTAGAAACGATTCATGATCACATTCTCMAACAACACAACTTAGACAAAAAWGGGAAASACARARAMGAAGCTGAAATATTAAAGATCCTGAGWATTWCTACAGAACACCTTTATGACAACCAATGCAGATYTTTTAATTTTACCTCAAGTATGGCTATAGAGAGARTAARAGARCTCAAAACAGGTARYAATYTTGGTAGGTRCAACAATTTTMTGWRCATGGTTAAAAGAWATCTTAAGATTATGGACMAGTGCGTTCTACATAAYTKGGATGGAGATCAAGCAGAAAGACCAACWTTARATATAWYAGATRCCAATKTTATCAAAARGTTAAGAAWGCTRTGCACMYTCTSCGATCTTYATGGGATTATTGYTGACTCTCTTGAGCAAGGTAATATGAGARAACATTATTTAGATTGTTTACTTAAAMSSACAGATTTTAATGGATTGTTAAAGAGTGCTGGAAATTTCACCAGAAAAAMACCTTACCAAGATGTGAAATATAGCAAATCTATCTTTYCTTTGGTCATATTTGAATATWTGAAGCATACCGATTCTGAATCTACTATSAARTGTATTATYGATTGCTTKAAAAATTYGGAGGTGACTAAACATAATCAACTTAAAAATCTMTATACATTTACTACTGRTAATACAGCTTCAATGGTAAAAAGTAGAAAAGATATGACTAACMTCTACAAAAWTWTTGGTATTGGTTGTATGTCTCATYAAGAGCTCAGTATACATTGAAGAAGCGTCTACGTGATTCSTCTCGTCAAACTATTGCTGAAGCAATRAATATTGGWGATAAAAGATTTAAGAAGTWMCATCATAASGTTAGAGAAACTCCACAAGAGTGACATACTGTATATAGTTAGATTTTAATTAAATGTTTTATTTTTTGTTGTGTTAGACTATTTAAAAGCACTACACGATTTAAAAAATTGGCGGATAATAATTTTTTGATAAAAAATRATYAAAAATACAAACCACTACTTTCAAATGCTTTTCAGACAAAATAAACGTAGTAACACATATATATATCATRGCWGRAAATTAAACTTYGATTYAAGATAAACYTTATCATATAAGTAAATAATATTAAAGATTTGTTTGAAATACCAAAATATGCTGTTGAAAAATCTTAATTTTTTAACAAAAATTTATTGTTTTTTGGCGTTTTTTTGGCTCAAATTTGGGTATAATCAAGCAAGTTTAGTGTCATATGATAGCTAAAGATGACTTTCATATGGTCAGATACTTGTTATACGTGTACAGTCTCATTAGAATAACATTTTGAGACTAAAATGATTTTGCCATTTTGAAATCAAAGGGGGTACACAGGAGTTTTTACCAAAAATGAAAAGAAACCCTTTAATCATTCATAACTTCTTTGTTAATCTTCATTTTACGCTGACGCCCTTTTCAAGGGTGGCAAATTTTTTTTTGATAAGAATCCAGTATCATTACTACAAATTTTATTAAGAAAGTTTAACTTTACAACAGTTTTTATTTATAAGAACAAAGCCAAGAAAACCCCAAAAAGCTTATAAACGGCATTTTTATTGGAACTTTGTTGAGCTAATTTTTATTTATCTTAATAATTTTATTGATTGTTAAAACCCCACGAATAGTGCGAGATTTTCCGAATTAGATACTAAATCAACACTGAGTTTTCAAACAGGAACGCACTGAAAAAACAACTTATTTTTTGTTTTTGAAAGTTCCCTTTTTTTGAAATCTAGACCTACTTACTTTTACAATCAAGACCAACATTATCACAATTCTAACCTACCCAAGCATTATTTATAGCCTCACCCTATATTATTAAAAGATAAAATATGCTTGCACCAGAGAAAATTAAGTCGTGGGTCTCTGAATTATTTAAGACTAAGGCCTATTACGAAAATCAGATCTTTGAAGATGAAACGCAATTCTATGAGTACATAGCTGAAATCAATCTAGATTCAAACAACGTTGATGACTATGAATACATACAAAAAAATCGGGATCTAATCTTTAATTCACTTTTTGAACTTAAACTCAAAAAAAGAGATGAATTTTTGGTAAATTATCAAAAGGAGCTCTCACTAAGAAATATAATTAGAACTCATTTGGCATTTTTGCCTTATTTTATGGTTACCAATGCTTTCATATTCTTTTCAAGTGCTTCAGTAATATATGGCGTTTTTGTTTACAGCTTTTTGGAGGTTATTTATGTAACTCTAGTTAATGTGGTTTTGTATCAAATTTGCTTTAAATACCTAAAACGTAAAGTTATAAAGAAGCTATATGAAGCCTATGATAAAGATTCTCAAGAATATTATCAATCTCGAGGAACCGACGTCTTTGGCTCAAATTTTTTAAGTGATTATGACGACTCACAAAAGGGCTATCAGATTCAGATTTTCAAGGATAAAGAGTCTGGGGTCGTTAACTCTATGTGTGTTACTCAACCAGTTATTGAATCAGATGATAAAATGACCATAAGAATCGGATTTATGGGAACATCAACTGACAGGAAACTAAAAATTAATATCATGAATAAAATGATTAGCAAAGTATGCCTTGAGCAAGATAAACTCAAACAGGATCATCCTGGTTTGCAAGTAAATGTTGAGATAGCTTTACGCTTGTTAGATACGGAAATGGTAACTTTCTTGGGAAGATGCAAGGACTTCAAGTTTGAAAAATATGTGGATGGTGAGGATAAACTATTTAAAGGACTTAGTAAATGTTTGTACAAGAGAGAGTAAACTATGTTCATGGTATCTGCTGATCTGAGCAACAGTCAATTTTGGTTTTTATAGCTGTTATTTTATTGTTATATATAGTAAAAAAGGTAACCTTTGATTACGTTCATAGATTGATAACGATAATTGAAGTATACAAACAAGGGTTCGCCATGTTAAAGCATTATTTCGATATCCTGAATTTCGGATATAAATTTGAAGAGACTGTCTGTAGAAAAAGGAACGCGTCATCCACTAAAATATTCAGTATAACCAAAAAAAGGAAAAGAAAAAGACATATTTGAAATTTTGAAAATACTTCATTAATTTGAAAGAAGAATTTTGTTCTCCCTGTCAATGATCTAGGTTCTCACAACCTTTGTTATACATAACTCTGAAAACATCTTTTTATTTACCTTGACTTCATAATATGTCTATCCCCTCTGTCTTAGGAAAACTTCCAAAATTACCGGAGCATTTACCCAAGAAAGATACTCATAGCAATAACTTAAAGGATAATGAAACTGTTCTAAGACTTCTGTCATTTAATGTGAATTCTATAGCCACAGTTATGCAGTACTATCCAATGACAAGACTATCTTCAGAAATGAAAAATCTAAACACATTTTATAACTGGCTTGAAGCAGATATTGTTTGCTTGCAAGAATTGAAAATTACAAATCCTCTAATGTCTGGAATTTCTTCAACTGTGAATACCGGTAGTAAACTTTTACAGCAACATTGTATTCTTTCTGATTACACTTGTTTTGCAAGCTTACCTAAATCTAAAAAAAGCTATTCAGGAGTTGGAATGTATATGAAGAAAACGTTTCCTTTAAAAGTCACAAAAGTTGAAGAAGGCATTACAGGACTTTTGCCTCTTACTAATATATCTTTAGGTGAATATGAGTCAATTGATGGAAAAAACTATATTGATCTGCGATACAAAAACAAAAAGGGAGCCTTTGTTAATTGCTATAGAAGCAGTAAAGATGTAGGCATAGGAGGATACGAGAATATAGATACCTTGTACAACAACGATGTAGAAAGAGCTTTAGAACTCGATTCCCAAGGAAGATGTGTTGTCATTGAGCTGGAGACAGGTTTGGTTGTATTTGGATGCTACATACCTGCAAATTCACAATTCACAGAAGAGGGCCTTCTTTACAAGATGCAATATCTAAAGATTCTGTTTAGGAGAATTGAAAATCTTATAAACCAAGGCAAATCTGTAGTCTTGATGGGTGATTTAAATATTTGCAAAGATATTCAAGACAGTGAAGAAGCCTTGCAGCTAGCCAAAAGATTCTATAGTGAGGCTAAAGGCGAAGAAATAAGTAAAGAGCTAAATCAGGAGTTTATCAAAGAAAAACCAGAAAGATTTTTTTTCAATCAGCAACTAGCTAACTCAAACTTTAAAATTCCAAATAATTTCAAAGGAACTATGATCGACTGTGCGAGACAGCTGCATCCTAAAAGAAGAAAGATGTATACTTGTTGGAATACCATGAAAAATGCAAGGGCTGTGAATGCTGGATCAAGAATAGATTATGCCTTACTGTCCAAGAACCATTCAGCAAACAACATAAAAATTATGAATGCTGATATATTGCCGGAAATCCATGGAAGTGACCATTGTCCAATATATTTGGATCTGTCCTTGAAACTTGAAGTTGATGATAAGCCTCAAGTATCAGCTCAAGTAGGCAAGTTTGAGGCAAAATCCTTCTACAAGCTTATCAACAACGACATAATGAAAATGTTTGGAACAAAAAGAGCCAGAACCGCAGAAAGTAAAGAGAATATGATTTTACCAGCAAGTAAAATCCACAACTCTCAAAAGCATAAGGTTGGCCAATCATTGAATACAAAGGTTGACGGTTTCTTTAAAAAGAAAAGCTCATCTACTGCTTTATCAAAAAGTAGTTCGCCAGTAGATGAAAAATTTACAGAGAGCAACAATGCAGAATTTCTGGAATCTGATGATGAATTTTTACCTAGTATTGAGGTTGATGAGGTCAAAGAATCAATATCGGAGAGGCGAGACATTATTCAACAAAAGTTAGACGCAATAAAATCTGATGTTAAATTGCAAAAAGATTTAAAAAAACATAACATTAGCGATTCAGCCCCTTTGTTTGTTGATGCAAAGGACACGCCAGATGCAGGGCTAACTGTAGAAGACAGGGCCAAGAGAGATAAACTTAGATCACTACTGGATTCAAATAAGACCAAGTACGGAAAGATACCTTTATGTAGACACAAAGAAAAGGCTGTGATAAAAGTATCCCAAACTAAAGGAAAGAACTTTGGGAAAAAGTTCTATTGTTGCAACAGACCATTGATTGTTAGTGATAGTAAAAAAAGAGTCACTAATGGTTCTGAAACTAGTGAATTCAGTTGTGGATTTTTTAAGTGGATTTTATAATTACAGGTTCTATAACAGTTTATATATTCTTTATTGTTCCAATTGCTCTAAGAGTTTCTTTTTCCAGAGAGTTTCCTCTTTGTTTACCTCTAACTTCTCAAACTCATCTGTTTTTTGTAAAACTGAACACATTAGGGGCTTATCTTCTATTAGAGTATAATTAATATAACTGTTAACTGCATTCCCAAAGACTTTATCATCAATCTTAGAAACTAAAACATATGCTATATTCATGTAGTCATCTGATATGAGGATTTTCTTGGTGTTGAGAATTTTCTGCTCCACACCTTGGCCAAATAAACCATGTGTTTTCCCCAGTGCCTGTATTATGAATTGCTTCCACGTTATTTCATCGATAACCAAATCTTGATCTTCCTTAGACATTGTTGAAAGTTTCAGTTTATAGATGTACCAGTCATCGGATTTCATTTTTAGGAATAAATAAATTACTGGTTTTAGTAAAGATGCTTTCTAAGTCGGAAGAAATCTATTTTATATTGATTTACGGTGTTATTTAAACCGTTGCTAATAACACTACTAAGGAAACTCAGTCAATTGATTTTAAAAGTCTTTTCTCTAAGATATGAATTCAAATTCAGGAAAAAAAAAAAAGAAAGAAAACAATAATCGGAAATAAAATTAAATATCAAGTTCGTGAAATCATACCATCTATAATTATATATCTAAGCATTTGACTGTTCATTTAAATCTTCATTATTGGTCATGTCTGAATAAGGTGTAAAGGAATCCACCTCGTCAACATCAAAATTCATATCCTCGTCATTCAAGGCTGACAAGTCATTGGCATCTGCATCATTTCCAAATAACAGATCATCGTCCATAGAGTCATCTTCAAATGTGTTATAATTGTTCTCTGTAGGGACAGAGAAGTATTCTGGGTTTCTAAAACCTTGTCTTCTAACTCCAAACACGTTTGCTGCTTTTTTGAATATATTCGATGTTGGCTTCCTGATCTTACTGTAAATATTAGAAAGACCAAAGAACCCAATAACACCGACAGAAACTATCCTGTTTATAACAACATCAGCAAAGTTTTCTTCAATGATGCCATCATCTTCGTGGTCATCACTCAATCTAATTTCACCAAATCTGGAGAATCCACCATTTCTCTTAATTCCACGATCATAAACAATCCACAATGTAACAATCATCAATGCTAAGGACAACACGACAAAAATACCAGATTTTATGGAAGAAACAGAATGCAGTTTCTTAAATTCGGTTTCCTTGCCAGGGCATGCTTGTGGAAGTGAGGATGGCTTATCCAAAGTTTTTCCTCCTTCACATGTGGATAAGGAAATCTTTCTGTATCCAGTTGGATGGAAAACTTCAACAAGATCTGGATCCTTAGCACATATTTCCCATGGGTCCAGTGGGGATAATCCCTCAACTAGCTTACAAACCCCACTCTCAGAAAGTTCATAGTTATAATCACATTCGTAGTCATCTCTGGTACATGCACAATTCTTGGTTTTCTTGTATTTGTTTTTCAATGGAGCCATACCAACAAAACACTCAGTGTTTTTCTTGTAGATGTAGTCCATTTCATGACCAAATATACACTTAGAGTCTGGATGTTGCACAGCCTTATATGCGAAATCACCTGCATTATCAGTGGAACATTGTCTTTCATACAATGACTTGAAGTCTATAGCAATTGTGAAATCTGAACATATCAAAACAAAGTTCAAAGATGAGTCGGTTGGGTTGGTTATCAAATCATGTATGAAAATAGGCTCATCTGAGATTTTTAGTGTTTTCCAAGTTTTACCCTGATCTCTGGAATACAAAATACTATCAGTCTTTTCATAACTAGCTAACACTAATAGATTGCCTCTGTCTCCAAACTCGTATTGATATGGCTTATCGCTGATTTCTTCCCAGCTGATACCTCCATCAGTGGATAGATAAGTTGCACATTCTTCATATGGCAATAAGCCTTCTCCAACATTACCTATACCGATCAAGAGTCCAACACCAGCACCTGATGTCATGGTATCTCTTATATCGTGTCTTTCAGTAAATCCATGTAAGTTCAAGGAACATTTCTCCAATCCCTGTCCACTGCAACTATACTTGTCACCCTTGAATGACTTTGTTGGAGGAGTCAAGTATCTGAAAATACCACCGTCATTGTATGATATCTTTGTTTTCAATTCCTTCGGCTTGGACCCAGGATTTGTGACCACATTAGTAATGAACACACCTTCTAAACCACCAACATACTCAAAGTCAATGAATCCATGCTCATCTCTGTTCACTGAGTTTTCAATGGTCACAAAGCTTGTTCCATTGTAATTGGACTTTAAAAGAGCACCGTATTCCATATCGGTACCCATTTCTGTGGTTAAGTGCATGATGATGGAACCTGCAGTTGATCCTGCAATGGTGAAGCTTCTTTGATTGAAATCATTGAATCTYTTAGGTAATTGCACACCAGCGTACTCCTTGCCGTCCATGGTTATGAATGCTCTTAGGTTTTCCTTCTCAACAATGGCAAAGACAGTGAAGTTCTTGTAGCTTACAAATCCCAAACTGTTTGCCTCATAAATGACCCTGTTGTCGTTCTGGAAGTAGTCAGTAGAAGCGACAATACTGGAATACTGTTGGTCCTTGTGCTTAACTTCACAAACRATCAAATCATCATCTGCCTCAGGCAATGTGGATCCCAAAAACTCACAGTGAACAGCATTCTCCAACAACGTGGAAAATGTCTTACCGGAATCCTTGGAAATRTATGCGTTGGCATGGCAGTCCTTGTTAAAGATACTTTCACAGTTGCTGCCACCATAATAAATCAGCTTGCTAGAGTCCTTTGCATTAACATCWAGAGGGAATGCYAGTTGAATSGAATCAGCYGGAATGGCATCTGCRTGTTTMACAAAAGTTTCACCAGCATTKTCAGTGRCAAAYACATTGTTGTTTGAWGTYAAAATGTAKGCGACYTTCCCAAAGTAYTTATTGAAYARAACTTCCACRATYTTYTCRCCCTTTTCTAAGCTGTTGAAYTTTTTGAARYTTATACCRGCATCAGTGGATACATACAARCTGCYAACATCGGTTCTGACAAGAATGGAGTTCTTTTCCCAAGTGTTGAAGTATTGGTACTTRGCAACCTTACCGTCRAATTCCAACATGTCATGAACAATGATCTTATCATCGCCTTTGGAAATTCCCAACTGGTCACAATTAACTGTTTTCTTTTCTATATTGAATTTGTTACTGTTCTTACAAACATTGTTGTACTTCAATCTCTTCACTGGCAAGTCCAAGGAGGATGATTTATCCTTAAGACAGATTCCAGACTCTGTTAGTAGGGCCTTGTCCAAATTACAGTTTCCATTTGAATCCTTGACAAATTCAGATTCACATTCAAAGTCAGCCTCGGTACACTCACAGATATCAATTGTGGCCTCAAGGTCCTTGAACTCTGTTCTTATCAAACATTCACTGTTTGGCTTTCTCTTTGAGTATGAGTARCTCTTACCGTCTATGCACTTGTCTGAGTTTAACTTAATAATTTCCAAATCATCATCACCGCATGCCTTTTTATCAAAGGCRTCTGTAAAGTCAATRATGTAATGGTAGTCAGTGTTCAATCTTGAGCCATCAACTTTATAGCCAGAGGCAATGAATTGGAACCCAGAGCCATCMARAACCATTGGTTTGATATCGCTCCAGAACAACAGGCCATCCTCACCATTYTCCTCCTTCAATTCATACTCTTTCCAAGTCTGTCCTTGATCTAGGGAATAATAGAATTCCTGAATGAAGTCACCATCAGAGTTTGGATCTCCATGGACACCAATGATGATGTTACCATAGTCACCATAGGCAAAGTGGACTTCATGATCAAATACCTTTTCCCAAGTTTTTCCAAAGTCTCTGGTCATAAAGGTCATGGTTTTCTTGTCTGCAACGTCAGAGTCTATGACAGCGTCMTCRCTGATRATACCCTKKATGGAGSCAATCCCAGGAGTCATCAATCTCTCACCAACATCTATGYCATACAGTTGTGATACAAATTCRGATGAGCCCAGTGCTATTCTGAACTTACAGCTGGRAGAAGTTTCCGGATTACAGATGAAGTCCTTGTCGTTTTTGACTTTAAATGTATCCCAAGTGTTTCCATCATCAAATGAAATGAGACCCGGATCAATAACCAGTTCTAATGAACCTTCTTTACTGTTATCTCTGATGAAATCCWTCTTCTGTCTTGAAAGTGCTAAAACACCTTTAAAGTTGAACAGACGATTAAMATAAGTGAACATTTGACCATRGTCTGTGTTTGGTGAGTCCTCTAGTAAATCTTCCACAGCAGTGAATTTTAAACCTGAAGAATCACTTATATACACTTTTTGCCTCATTTCTAAAAAATCTAATTCGACATCTGAATTATCATCTGTTTCCGTTTTGAACGTGTTTTTGGTCAACACTATGATGTCGTCCTGTGGGAGAGCAAACAAAAAGGGGTCTTCGTCCTTGTTGTTTGTGTCTATAGGAACAGTTGCCTTTTTGAATGTTTTGCCTTGGTCATTGGAGATGTATAGCTCTTGTTCACCTTCAGGGTTGTATTTGTCCTTGGAGACATACACCAGGATGTAAGGATGGTAGATACTCAACCAGGTCACATAAAAGTCCTTCAATTCATCAACGATCTCAAAGCTTTGGCCCAAGTTTGAGGATCTCAATAGTTGAGACTTTTTCTCATCTATCATTGGCAAAGATTCAGAATTCTCAACAAGTTCAAATGCCTTTTGCAGACAGTACAACTCAGATGTGCTTATCTTGTCACCAGTTTCCTTGTCCAAAAACTCACATTCTGTGGAGAAGAAACCATCATTTTGTGCATCCAAAAATGTGAAAGATTTACCCTTGTCTTTGCTTACAAAGCCTATTTGAAATGAAAAACCGACATTAAACTCTCCTTCAGAGGTCTTTTCAGCCAATGWGATATAGTAATTGACGAGAATGTTGTTGAAATCAGAATTGGTGTAAATGGTGTCCAAGAAGTAGTCCTCCAATTCAAAGGATTCAGCGTTGATCTTTGGATTCTTYTTCAATAACTTCTTGGCAGCATCGTCAATGTATCCCTTCATGGAGATCAGATCAAAGGATGCACCTTTGTCTTCAGAAACCAAAAATCCGTTGTGTAGGCCATTTTGTAWGACAAATGTTCTTTTGTCGCTGTGRAARTAATCCTTAGCTATTCTTAATGGGATGAARTAATTCTTGTCTTTRAAAATGTCATCCCCTTTCTTCAAGTCCTTCTTTGGGAAGTCCTTTATTGACTTGACTTGTTTAGGTACATTACTGTTATCCCAGCTTTCCCCAGCATTGCTGCTGTATTTCARTTCAAAGTYYTTGCYCAAAGATAGAAGCTGGTGAGAGTCATCRAATCTTATRATTCTGTTGGTRAATCCACCTCTCATCTTGTGTTTCTTAGGTCCCTTATGGTSATCAACAGAAGGATCTATCAAAGTGTCTATTCTTGTGACTTTAGGGATGAAGCCGTTGTCATCTTTGGCGTTAATAATTGACAATAAAAGTCCAAAGCTCAGGTACAGTAACCATAAAAACTTTGCCATTTTATTTATTTTCTYTTCTTTTATASTGAATTCAATAAATGCAATGAATCTCTTTATTGAGTGTTA
>LPNL01000006.1:170839-357785 GCA_001749795.1 Hanseniaspora opuntiae
AACACGTCTGGTTTGGATTCAAGGCGGAGTTATGGAAAAAAAAAAAAAGTAAATTGGAAACCAGAACAATCCGCTACCATATGTAAAAAACATTTGGTTGTCTTTGATTTTTGGAATAGGTCACGTGAGRTATGCTGAAAATGAGGTTTTGATTAWTGTCTGAATGAGGAAATAGTTAAACCTAGAAAAAAAAAAWAWATATAATTAAAAATGTTAATTATGATATGAAACTCTTTTTTTTTTTTTCTACCYTTTTCTTCTTTTTATAATTTTTCTACGTTRTGTTGAAATCATCATAAGTGGTAATATATATAAGCTTGTGAGAATAATATAGATTTTGCTCTTAGTATAATCCTATTAAGTTAAAGAATAAGTTGAACAACTCCAAAGAAAAGTTTAATCAATTAAGGTGCTTGAAACTCTAATAGTATCACATATACCTGTCWTTATCCTTTTTCATTTTTTTTTTTTTTTTATTTTTGCAATATTTAAATAAAGCATGGCTAAAGTATTATTCAACATCACAACTGATTTTCWAATTGAAAGTCTTCTGGGACARGGTGCATAYGGAATAGTRTGYTCAGCMYTGCACAAGCCCACTGGWGARACAGTTGCTATAAAAAARATYGAACCATTYCARAAGCCMYTGTTTGCCATAAGAACAYTGAGAGARATCAAAGTWCTCAAGCAYTTYCAAAGATGYGGGGTYAATGGGCAGGGKCATGAAAACATYGTTCATCTGTATGACATACAAAAGCCAAGRAGCTTTGCTGAGTTTGATGACATMTACATCATYCAAGAATACGTGCAAACGGACTTACACAAGGTCATCAACTCACARGTGTTGAGTGATGATCATCTGCAGTACTTCATTTACCAAATTCTGAGAGGACTCAAGTTCATCCATGGATCTGGGTTGATCCACAGAGACCTRAAGCCTTCCAATTTACTGATCAACAGCTCCTGTGATTTAAAAATCTGTGACTTTGGGYTGGCCAGACTGGATCCRGAGTTGGTTCAAAACAAGAATGACGAGGAACAAATTGATAAGCTGTTGATGACTGAGTACGTTGCAACCAGATGGTACAGAGCGCCTGAGGTCATGCTTACAGCATCAGATTACTCCAAGGGCATTGATGTGTGGTCAGTTGGCTGCATCCTTGCTGARCTGTTGATAAAGAGACCCATCTTCCCCGGTAARGATTACAAAGACCAACTTATAAAGATATTTGCCGTGCTGGGAACACCATCCATGGACTCCTTAAACAAGCTGCCTAACAAAAGAGCCAAGATGTATGTCCTGAATGAGCTGCCTCATTTCAAAAAGAGAGACTTGATGAGGTTCTTYCAGGAAAGAACAGCTCCACAGCTCCCAGTAAACCCATTGGCAGTTGACCTAATTGATAGAATGCTACAGTTYGATCCAGATGACAGAATTTCAGTGGATGACGCCTTAAAGCACCCATACCTGGCCAGTTACCATGATCCAGATGACGAGCCTAGTGGACAATTGCTGACTGAGGACTTTTTCAAATTTGACAAGTATAAGGATCGTTTGAACTTGAAAGATTTGAARACATTGCTATGGAATGTGATATTTGAAGATATGTGAATTCATTTTATGATATTTGTTATAGCTTGTCGATTTTCTTTTTTTTTTAATTTTCATCATTTTTGTTCTCCGGTCACATTGTGTTAGTATATTATAATAGAACTGTTTAACGTCATATATATATTTTTTTTTCCCTGAAAAGTAAGATATTTTTAGTTTYATAMTCGAGTGGCTGAATTGTTTATTTTTGACTGAGTTTTTTKTTCCCCCTACAGAAAAAAATAGAATGATAGAATAATTGAACAGGTTAGTGGATGTACRAATAATGCAAWACGAGTCATGCTTTTTTTAGACAGATATCAGARTTAGATATGCAACGCCTATGAACACTTAWCGTGTGTG
Source organism: Hanseniaspora opuntiae (assembly GCA_001749795.1). Lineage (NCBI taxonomy): Eukaryota > Fungi > Ascomycota > Saccharomycetes > Saccharomycodales > Saccharomycodaceae > Hanseniaspora > Hanseniaspora opuntiae. The sequence goes on from LPNL01000006.1 coordinate 172,794, forward strand.
TTAACACACGWTAAATTGGCAATGACACARCATGTGATTRTTGATACACATTTTAATACACTATAGCATTTAAWAKAGATCAGTACACGAGTAAGTGTSTAATTGACTATCCTATATAAGCATTGACAAGCAACTCTATAAGAACTATCTTCCTTGCACTTCACCAACATTTCTAACAATTCTACTCATAACCAATGGATAATAATTCTTTTATCACTGATATTCGGAATAAGGCTGGGTGGTGAAATTCCCCAGAAGGGCGTGACTTCAGCTAAATGAGTGATTTTATTTAACTTTCCATTTTGTTAAACCGAAAAAAAAAACGCTAATTACCCTATCTATGACTCCTGGCCACGTAAAATAAACTGTGAATTTACGAAGGGGGGAAAAAAGTCTAAAGGATACTCGTCAGCAGCAACGAAAAAACAAAAAAAATAGCCGTGATCATCAAACAAAAGAAAAACACACACACAGGAGGTCTTTGTGCTGGAGTATAAAAAGGCAACACCTTYCTWMAGTGAATTGATTTGACATTCGTWTAGATATTCGTTCACTTTGTCWTTMCACATCTTCTTGAATCTTTCTTCATTCAATCCAACTAAAGTGTAATACAATAACATAAAAAAAAAAATTAACCATTAAAGTATAAACATTCATACATGTCTGCTGTATTCAAAAGCCGTGTACGTAACAAACTATTCCTAAGCAAATTCGTGGAGAACCCTACAGATGTGGTGAGAGCTCATTTCAGAGATAAGCAACACATTGGGTTCTCAGGATTCACCGGTATTGGTGGTCCAAAGGTCATTCCTAATGCCTTGTGTGAGTACACAAGATACCACCACTTGAACATGCCTGGAGAAACCGAAAGACAAATGAGATTCAACCTATATGTSGGTGCCTCTTGTGGTGTGGAGGAGGACAAGATGGCCTTGGAGAACATGATTGCCAAGAGAACTCCTCACCAGGTTGGTAAGCAAATCAGAAAAAGAATCAACAGTGGAGACACCTTGTTCTTTGACAAGAACTTGTCTTTGTTCCCTCAAGAACTGCTATCCGGGTTTTACAACAAGGATCTGAACTTACCAGATCCAACCAAATCCGATGCTTTGCCATCCAATGTCTTGGACATTGCTGTTATTGAAGCTACTGGAATCGATGAGGATGGTGGTATAATCCTAGGACCTTCTGTGGGTGCCACTCCAGAGTTTTTGGCCGGTGCMTCAAAGATTATTATTGAAATCAACACCACCATCAGAGAAATGAAGGGCTTACATGACTTGGTTYTACAAAAAAATCCTCCATATAGACAACCATTGATGCACACMAAAGTTGATCAAAGATTGGGTTCTGAAAAGCTGTACATTGATGCCTCCAAGGTTGTTGCTGTTTTGGAATCCAARATTGAGGACCACATTCCTGAAAACTCTCCTGCTGATGAAAACTCTGCCAAGATTGCAGCTCACTTRATCAACTTCTTCAAAGATGAAGTCAAGCACAACAGAATGCCAAAGAATCTTTTCCCACTACAAAGTGGTATTGGTAATGTTGCCAACAGTGTTATTGGTGGATTGGCAAACTCGGGCTTCAAGAACTTGCAAGTCTTYACTGAGGTCTTCCAAGACTCATTCTTGGACTTGTTTGCCAATGGCTCCTTGGATGTTGCATCTTCCACTTCCATCAGATTAACCCCAAATGGAATGAAGAGATTGGACAAGAACTGGGACTCATGGTCCAAAAAGATAATYTTGAGACCACAAACCGTTTCCAACAATCCTGAGCTAATCAGAAGACTTGGAGTCATYGCCATGAACACTCCTGTTGAAGTTGACATCTACGGCCATGCCAACAGTACATGTGTCTTGGGATCCAAGATGTTGAATGGTATTGGTGGTTCCAGAGAGTTCTTGACYTCTGCCAAGTACAGTATAATGCACACCATCTCTGCCAGACCAACCCCAACTGATCCTCTTGGTATCACCTCYGTTGTGCCATTTGTGTCCCATGTTGAYCAAACAGAACATGACTTGGATGTCTTTGTCACTGAACAAGGGCTTGCTGACTTGAGAGGCTTGGCACCAAGAGAAAGAGCACTGGAAATCATCAACAAGTGTGCCCATCCAGAGTACAGACCAATACTATTGAAGTACTTCAGCGACAGTGTGAAGAGATCCAATGGAAGAATGCACGAGCCACACGACTTGCACAAGTGCTTTGAAATGTACTTCAACTTGGAAGAAAGAGGTTCCATGAGAGCCTTCAAGCCAAGTGAGAAATTATAATTAATGACCTTTTAGATATATATATTCAATGACTGTTTTTTTTATATAATGACATATTTATAACAATASGATGAGATGTTTGTGTGTACATGRTTTTTATGTRTGCACGTGCARAGTTACATGTTTTTTCCCAAAWAAMASAGCTATTTTCACGTAGTTTATRTTTTTCTAAATTCTTATTTTTTTTTTGGTAAGTGTAAAATTTTARAACACCTTAAAACATACAGAACTAAAGACACCAATACCAAACACATACAACTCAAATGGTGAAAGAGTACCCCGACATAGCAGTTTTTGACCTGGACTACACTATCTGGCCAACATACGCCGACACGAACATTTCTGTGCCTGTGAAGTTCGACTCTGAGCACAACCACCTTGTTGACTCGTACGGGTATGTCGTGAAGCTGTTTCCGGATGTGATTCGGATCTTTGAGGACCTGCAGAACCACGGAGTGACCATTTTGACTGCATCCAGAACATGGGCGCCAGAGGTTGCCAAGGAGATGATCGAGGAGTTCGGCATCAAGAAGTACATAACGGCGTCCGAGTGGGGCGAGAGATCSAAAAAGGGACACATCCAGGATCTCTTGAAAGCGCTRGGCTACAAGAAGTCAGAAATCCCGGACTTGAAGATTGCCCTGTTCGATGATGAGGGCAGAAACAAGGATGTCAGAAGCATTGGGGTTGACTTCGTGTACCTGAATGCATCGAACGGTGTCACCTGGAGAGACTACCAGAACTACCTTGAGGGCAAGGTCAAATGATTTGTCTTATTTCTTGTAGATGATTTATATATGATTTGTTTTTTAATAAAATGGAGACCGTCGAATAAGAAAGCGAACAAAACAGAGCAAATTAAGGTGGGAAAAAAATATATTTTTGGTGGGACGATGTTTTTTTCATGAAAAGAGGAAAAAATAGCGAACAAACAGAGTTGAAAAATCTTTAAAAAATCCCGGCATATTCAAAAAAAACAAGATTTGGCCAAATCTTGTCTTTTTTTTTTTCGTCTCCCACCAAAACTCAACCCCCAATTTTTTTTGAACAAAGTTTTTTTAAGAAAAAACAGAGGTTATCCAAGAAAAAAGAAGATAAAATACATGGGTAAGTATAATCTAAATTATCTCCGATAACGGATATAACAATTTTTTTATAAAAAAAAAATTTATTTTGTTTTTTCTCAAAAAAGAGCTCTGTTCGTCTAAAAATTTATTTTACTAGTAAAAAAAAAAAAAATGAAACAGAGGCCAACGCACAAAACTACCGTCTCTGATGGATTTTAAGGTGTTAAATTCGAAGTAGTATAAATAGAAGTATCCTAAAAGGGAAATACAGTAGTAAACAAGAAGAAATATTCGGAAACACAAGTTGGGTGTTGTAAAGAATAGTACAAAATGAGTGACTGATAAATATACAACAGAGTTGAAGGAGAGAAAAATATGGAAAGGAGAAATCTTACTATTATTTATATAGAAATTATATAGTAGTTTAGAGGATATGTATCATGTATATAGAACCAAGCTATAATTAGTACACAAGTAAGTAAACGAATAAACACGTTTTCTATCAGTCTCCAATATGACAGATTCGGTGTGCCTAGATCCGGGGTGGGGTTTTTTTTTCCGAAGTGGGGGGATACGCACACTCCTAGTGCTCTGATATGACCCGTTATATTTTTCTTTTTTTTTTCAATGAGTAAGCTTTAGTAATGGGCTTTGAACACACTTCACAAGCATGTCTTATATAACACTCTTATCACACTGTTTATTTCATCTTTAGACTAAAAGAAATAAAACCCCCCAACAAAGGAATAAAACTTATTAGTTAGCCCAGTTTTTTTATAATATATAACAACATTGATACCTCTCTCTTTTTATCATGGAAACTCTTGAACATGCTAAATCTTTGGATGAAAATGAAAAGGAAAGCTCACTAAGACCTGTCGAGTTCAAAACATCTTTCCATGAAGTTATGTTTTTGATTGTATGTGCCTTGTCCCAGATTCTGAACCAGGGTGCACAGACCCAAACTTTGACCCTATTCAACACCATCTCCAAGGATCTTAATGCCTCCCCGAACTCTGAGTCCTGGTTGATGGCATCCTTCTCCTTGGTTTCAGGATCAGTGATCTTGATCACCGGACATTTGGGTGACATATACGGCTGGAAAAAACTGATCATGATCGGGTATGTGCTGGCATTCATTGGCTCACTGATCGTTGGGTTTTCTCACTACTCAAAGTCCGTCAACCAGTTCATTGTCGCCAGGGCCGTGCTCCAGGCTGTTGGTGTTTCGTGCATTCTTCCCAATCTTGTTGGTATCGTGGGGAAAATCTACGAGCAAGGATCATTCAGAAAATTCGTTGTCATTGCCATTCTTGGTGCGGGCGCTCCAACGGGTGCTGTTCTGGGATGYTTCATGCCAGGTGTCATAACCCACTTCAGCCCTGAAAGCACATGGCCATGGGCCTTCTACGCATACGCCATCCTATGTGTCATCACATCAGTYATCTCGTTCTTCTACCTCCCAACAGCATCTAATGGAAACAACCAAAAGGTGGACTGGTGGGGSATGGTCTTTGGTGTKTATGGSCTGGCAGGRTTCAACTTTGCCTGGAACCAGGCTGGTATTGATGGCTGGCAAAAGGGATACAACATCGGTATCCTGATCAGCTCTGTTCTTTCATTGTACATYTTCTACAAAGTCGAAMAAAACTTTGAAAATCCSATYTTGGACCCAAAGGTTATCAAGAACTTCAAAATCGTTACACTKATGGTGAATGTCCTCTTCGGGTGGGGCTCATTTGGTGTGCATCTGTTCTACTTATACCAGGTGTACCTCAATGTAGCTGGTGATGGTCCCTTGGAAGCTGGTTTGAAGTTCTTGCCGTTTTTGGTTTGTGGACTGATTGCCTGTGCTTTGGTGCCWGTGTTGATAGGAAGAATCACGGCTGTTGGCCTCACAATGCTTTCCTCACTGGCCTTTTTTGTTGGTTGCCTATTGTTTTCACTAACTCCAYCACACATATCCTTTTGGAARATGCAATTCATAGGTGTGATCATCCTGTCATTTGGTATGGACTTTTCCTTCCCCTCATCACAAATCATTCTTTCGGATTTGTTGCCAAACGGTAATGCAGGATCCCTGGTCTCAACAATGACAAATTAYGGAATGTCATTGTTTTTGGGTATTGCCGTGGTTGYTCAAAGAGAAGTGGGCTTGAGACATCCTAAAAACTCCTTATTGAAAAACATTAGAGCAGGTCAATACTTCGGTGTAGGTGTTGCCGTTGTTGCTTGTGTCCTATCGGTGATTCTTTTGATTGAAATGCACATGGATAAATCCAAAGATATTTYGGATGATCTAGATACTGATACACCGTGTTCAGAAACAAAATTAGATATTCAAGAATAAATATGTTATAATCATTGTTATATAATCAATAAATAACCTTTATACAAACAAACAAAATAACTCTTATTTGTATTACTTTAAAAACTTCTTAAATTTTTTTTTTYCTTTCATTAAATTAATAATAAAATATATACATTAACATTATTTTATTTATATACCTAAGATGCAATTATGTTTAATCTAATTCTTCAACAATTGGTTCTTCTGGACCGTCTTGAGCACCACCTGGGGCAGCACCTGGAGCACCACCTGGAGCGGCACCTGGGGCACCACCAGCAGCGTACAACTTTTGCATGATTGGGTTAGAAACAGCTTCTAATTCCTTTTGCTTATCAGAGTATTCTTCTTCAGTGGCGGTGGTGTTGTCATCTAACCAGGAGATGATTTCAGAACACTTGTCTTCCAAGGTCTTCTTGTCAGCTTCATCAATCTTGTCACCAGATTCAGATAAGGTGTTCTTTAAGGAGTAGGCCATGGATTCTAATTGATTCTTGCTTTGGATTCTCTTAGCTTCCTTTTCGTCTTCTTCCTTGTATTTTTCAGCTTCACTGACCATTCTGTCAATTTCTTCTTGAGATAATCTACCCTTGTCGTTGGTGATGGTGATCTTTTCAGACTTACCAGTACCCTTTTCAACAGCAGAAACGTTTAAGATACCGTTGGCATCAATGTCGAAGGTGACTTCAACTTGAGGAACACCTCTTGGAGCTGGTGGAATACCAGACAAGTCGAACTTACCTAACAAACTGTTGTCCTTGGTCTTGGTTCTTTCACCTTCAAAGACTTGAATCAAAACACCCGGTTGGTTGTCAACAGCGGTAGAGAAGGTTTCGGACTTCTTGGTTGGAATGGTAGAGTTTCTTGGAATCAACTTGGTCATGATACCACCCATGGTTTCAATACCTAARGATAATGGAGTAACATCTAACAATAACAAGTCAGCAGTCTTGGAGGAAGTGTCACCAGATAAGATGGCAGCTTGGACAGCAGCACCGTAGGCAACAGCTTCATCAGGGTTRATGGATCTGTTTGGTTCCTTACCGTTGAAGAAGTCAGAAACTAACTTTTGGACCTTTGGAATTCTGGTAGAACCACCAACTAAGACAATTTCGTGAACTTCACCCTTGGAAACCTTGGCATCGTTCAARACCTTTTCAACTGGTTCGATGGTGTTTCTGAATAAGTCAGCACATAATTCTTCGAATCTAGCTCTGGTGATGGAGGTGTAGAAATCAATACCTTCGAATAAGGAGTCAATTTCAATGGATGTTTGAGCGGAAGAAGATAAGGTTCTCTTGGCTCTTTCACAAGCAGTTCTTAATCTTCTTAAGGATCTTTGGTTGGTGGATAAGTCCTTTTTGTTCTTTCTCTTGAATTCTTGGATGAAGTGGTTAACTAATCTGTTATCGAAATCTTCACCACCCAAGTGAGTGTCACCAGCAGTGGCCTTAACTTCGAAAATACCGTCTTCGATAGTTAATAAGGATACATCGAARGTACCACCACCTAAATCGAAGATTAAGACGTTGTGTTCACCCTTACCGTCATCCTTCTTATCTAGACCGTAAGCAATGGCAGCAGCAGTAGGTTCGTTAATGATTCTTAAAACGTTCAAACCAGCAATGGCACCAGCATCCTTGGTAGCTTGTCTTTGGGAATCGTTGAAGTAAGCTGGAACAGTAACAACAGCATCCTTAACAGCGGTACCCAAGAAGGATTCAGCAGTTTCCTTCATCTTGGTTAAGATCATGGCGGAAATTTCTTCTGGAGTGAAAACCTTGGTTTCACCCTTRAATTCAACTTGGATCTTTGGCTTGGTGTCTTGTTCAACAACCTTGAATGGGAAATGCTTCATATCGTTTTGAACATCTTCATCACTGAACTTTCTACCAATTAATCTCTTGGCATCGAAGACAGTGTTAGCTGGGTTCATAGCAGCTTGATTCTTAGCAGCATCACCAATTAATCTTTCRGAATCAGTGAAGGCAACGTAAGAAGGAGTGGTTCTGTTACCTTGATCGTTAGCAATGATTTCAACTCTATCATTGGCGAAGTGAGCAACACAGGAGTAGGTAGTACCTAAATCAATACCGACAGCTTTAGACATTTTTCTTTAGATTTAATATAGTTAGTGTWAAAACTTAAATATATTYTTGATGGTTTTTTAGTTATTTTTCTTTTAATTAACTGTTACAGATATAAAACAAAATAAGAAAACCATAGTTAACAAAAGTTACAATGACATCCCATTATATAGGAAAGATTGAAAATSATTAGTTGCCTYYAAAATAAGTTGAAAAGAAAAAATTTTACTATAATTACGTTGATTACGTTTACAAACAGTGARTTAGAAGTTGCTAGAACCTTCTTCACAGTAACCACAGTGTTTATRTACACCAGAAAGTTCTGGAAAACCAACACTTGTCAGATGATGTAAAAAAAAATTTTTTTTTTCACTTTGTTTAAAGTATCTTACCTTTAGTTTTTTATTTTTGTTTGGTTTAAAGTATTTTCACTCAAAACTTTAAATCGAACATTCTAGAAAAAAGGAAAAAAAAAAAATAATTCAGAAAGACGACAAYATCGGATATAGCTGGTGTAAGTTTCGGAGTTATGTGCTTTTTTGTGCACGTGAATGATCCCAAGAAAGTACTTTTCATGTATTCAGCTATCTTACAATATATGTTACACCAATTGTGCATTGATAAAGTATAGAAAATGTTTAATTAATTAGATTCTATAATATAAATATTAGCTTACAAGATGTTTAACTATTTTATATCACTCAATACATCTTTACAGATATTAGCCTTATATATAATCACATAGCCTCGTTCAATCTCTTGTAAAGTTCGGACGTATCAGTTAAGTAGTAAACCATGTTGCACTTTTGATAGTAATCAATCATCATCTCCATATTGTTTATGACAGTGTCTAAGAAATGGCAATCCTTCCCTAACAGCATACTCTTGTAATTAACCTCATTGTCAGCATGCACTATGTGTAAGTGCAACTGGTAATATGAAGGTTGATAATGGAAATACATTTTCACTTTATCAATGCTGGTGTTGCCATATTTTGCAAGGATCTTTTTCTCAACAAATGTTTTCACATTCTTAAGCATGGTCAAATGTTCCTCTGTACAAAACTCTCTGATGGATGTAAATTTGTAATCCTTAAACAAAAGTAGCAAGTACATGTTTTTCAGGTCAGTCTCATCAGTCCATTTCATGTCTGGAAGAACTAGGAAATCAGGCTCATCAAATCTTATTGAATCCTGTTCTGTTTTTCCTTGAATAATGTTGTAAACCCACTGTATGGATCCCTCTTGTATATTGTGATCAATGTATGGCTTGACTACTTTTCTGTATAGCTCTGGAGTTTCTATAACCTGAAAATTTCTGTTTTTGTAGTCATACTTGGACAAGTGCTTATCACTTGCTGGGTAGATTAGATTGAGCTTGTACGGAGACACATCATCTTTGATTTTCAATGACCCTTCACCCCAGTGGTAACAATCGTTGTMTTTTGTGTTTCTGATGTTGATGAACTCCAAAATTTTATCAGCTGAAAGAATCTGGTTGTTGATGTGTAATATAGCCCTGTTGTCTTTGGATACTTCGTTTTCTCCATTCAAAGGTATATACCCAAAAATGGTTGACGTTTTACTAACTTCATCTTCTTGAAGAGTCTTTATGTATTTGAATTTTGAAAGCAGCTGTTCCAGTTGTGATTGCATCTTATGGTCTTGGTTTGTACTATGCTTTTTTTGTATATCTGAAGTTTTTAACGAATATATTCGGGAAAATTTAATAAGGAATGTTAAAAAAAATTATATCTAATAATCTTTATTGGTGCAAGCTTTATTAATATGAAACGAAATTTAAGTTAAGTTTTTCCTAATTTATGTTTTAATTATTAGCAATCTCCTACTGTTATTCATAAAAAATGAACTATTCGATAGCTCAACGTTTGAGCAATCGTAAATTTTTTTATATATAACATGCCAGGAAAAAAGTCTTTATCTTGTGCAGCTCTTTAAAAGTTGTATCATGAAGGATAATGTCATAAACCTGTTTAACTCTCATTATCTCAATAGTAGCATTTGTACTGTTTATTATAAAAAAAAAGTTGAAATGAAGTCTTTTATTAAATTACTTTTGCTCGTATATATCCCATTAGAAGCTTTAGTTTTGCTTTTTAGGCTTTTCCTCCTCAACACGACTCAACAAAGRAATCTTTATCTTGATAAATTGTTTGACAATTACATTTTTAACAACATTCTCATAAATGTTTTGAATACTCTTAAGAGATGCATTTGAGGCAACAAGCTTGTTCAAGGCCATGCTTATTCTCACGTCCAAGTTCTTGAAGTTGTTAATTAACAGCTGAGTGTTGTTCTCTTGACTAGCTGCGCCAGACTCCTTGTAATCGATCAATCTCATCTTGATGAATATCAGGTATCCACATATCTGGATCCATGACTTATTTTGGAAAGTTATAGCTTTGAATAGTAATTGCASAAGTAAATAAACTTCACACAGGGAAGATGCATTAACAAGCTTGTCTCTGTGGTTTCTTAAAATGATTTCAAGATTTACTAAAAATGTCATTGCTGAAGAAGGAATGAAACTGCTGTTTTTGCTGCCCTTTTCATTCTTTTTGTAAACATAGGACAAAATATGGAAACTTGAAAATATCAAAAATGGCGGTATGGATAGCATGTTTGGCTTTGAAGCTGTCAATAGCCAAACCAATGCAATGAAGAAATACTGGAAGTTGACATCATCAACGATTTTCTTCAAGGACTTCTTCTTGTTGGTCTTGACTCTTGGTGTCAATATGTATTTTTGGGTCAACTGAACACCAAATGATAGCAAAACACCTACGAAGATAAGCTTGAACAGCTTTGTTGATGTGCAAAAGCTTAATGCATATAGTAAGGCACTGGATAGTGTTAGACAGTGGCCAAAGAACCACACTTTTTCGTATGAAATGTTTTTGAGATAGCGTTTGTAATTAATAGACATGACTAAAGTGGACTGTTTATAGTACTGATTGATTGTTAATTTTTTTTAGAAGCTTTCTTTCTGTAGATAATTGTGTATAAGATACAAGTAAAGAAAAAAATTTGTATGTAATTAAAGGGTAGATCCGAAAAAAAAATAAGTCTAAATCAAGTTTGACGCTTTAAAAAAAGAAAAAAAGAAACAAAGAAAAATTTTATTTTTAAAAAATCATCTCTAAGATTTTCGAAACCTTACTGGAAACTTATGGATTATCACGAAATATAAAGGCAGAATAGCTAAATAAGATGAAGAGGGAAATTTGTTGTTTACCGTATACGTACTTATAAGTTCACATTGTTAACTACAAAAACACACACAGTCAGATCGAATTAGTACTGTGACGATATTTTTTTATCTCACATTCGTTTCGGATGTAGTAGATAAATACTTAGAATAGCTATCAAGGCTATGAACAAAAAGAAATAAAGAAAAGCTGTTGCTTTTATTATGGCACAATGATTTGTTTGTTACATATCAGGAGTTAAAGTTCAGAGTTTAACGTAAGAATCCCTTTTTCTTTTCCTTGCTGGTGGTTATGCTTGCTTGTGATGGCTTTGTGTTATCGTCTTTAGCAGAAGTTCCGTTATTTGATTGCAAGTGCATTTCTAGTTGATATTTCTTTTCTTCCAAGGCCTTCAATTGCTTCATTAGCTTATCCTTCATTTCCTTGTGTTTCAAGAACAACTCGTTTTCCGACTTTTGTAATTTCTTTTCCTTCTCCAGAACCTTTTCTAGGAAAATTTGCTTCATTTCGGATTCCAACTTGGACAATTTAGCTTCGTGCAATGATTTTTCTTCTTTCAACTTTTCACTAGGATCAAATTCTTTGAAAATAGAGTTATCTTGCTTTATGCCCAAACTAACCAACTTTTGAGATCTGTATTCTTCGTACAATACTTTTGATGTCTTTTCCTTCAACTCTTCCATGAACTGTTTGATTAACAAATCCTTTAAGTAAGTGAAATCACTGTGTTGTGGATTGTCAACGTTCAAAATTCCCCATGGATATATTCTGGCTCTCTTACCAGTGGTGTCTAAATCAGTTCCCGCCATAACAGCTAATGGGAACTTGTTCAATAAGTCATCAATGTAAGCACTACTCTCCTTGTCATCATCATGGTAAACAGCTGGAGTGAAATAGTTGACATTGTAATCAGCCAATTGCTTCAAGATTCTCTTTTTAAAGCCTTCGATTTCGTCGTTAGTCTTCAAAGTATCAGACTTGGCAATGATTGGAATCAAATTGGCAATAGGACTGATCTTGGAGCAGAATTCCAAGTCAAAGTCAGTTAAACCATGACCATTTGGTTCAATAAGATATAAAACACAATGAATTCTTGGATCATTGAATTCATTCAATTTTCTGGATATCAAGTTTTCTTGTTCCAAGTAATAGTCATATCTTCTGTGGATCTCCTTCATGATAGGAACATAAGCATCGGAGTTATCAATGTAACCACCAAAGCCTTCAGTGTGAACAACATTCAATCTTAAGTTGACACCATTTTCTTCAATAACAGTGTTGATGCTCTTTAAGTTTATGCTGTTGTCATCAGAATTAGGACTATCTTGAGCAGAGCCCTCAGTAGCAGTTTCTTGTAATTGTAATCTTCTTAGCTTCTCAGACAAGTTTCTAGAGATTTGTTCATCGCTTGTTGAATCTAATTCGTTTTCTTTATGAGCTAAATCCCTATTGAATAAGGTGTTAATCAAGGTCTTCTTACCTAAACCATCCTTACCAACGAGCATCAAGTTGAACTCAAAGCCTTGTCTAATAGACTTTCTGTGGTATTGCTTTGGCAAGTTTGCGAATCCAACGTATCCTTGAGTCAATTTCTTCTTTAATACCTTGAACTCAGGTTGTTGAGGTAGTACTTGCTCGAAAACTTGATCTGTTGGTTGAGTTGTTATATTGTTACTTTCAACTTCTGACATTTTTTGTACGATTTGTATTTAGTTTTAATAGATTATATGTTGAATTTGGTTTTACAAATTAGTAAATCAGCAAAAGATATGTTTTTTTTTTCAGCAAAATGGAAATATCAGTAATGTCTTTTTGAATAAGTTAGTAATTAGATAGCTATTAAAGTATGTGTACACTTCAATCCTCTTGTTTATTTTACTCTGAATAATTTTAAGTTACTGGTTTTTTATTCAATTTGATTAGATCAGATTATATGTTGTTTGTGTACTTTAAAAAATAAATCCAAAACCACCTGTTCACAAAAATAGTAAACAAAACTGCCGCCTAAACCAGTATTTTTTTATAGTAAAAAAAAAAAAAAATTTTTCCCTAACTAAATATAATGGAATCGATCCCTCATGTTACATCGTGATTTAACTAACAGATATCCGGCATATGTACCTTTTTTTTTCCTAGCAAATATTTCCCAAAGAAGTAATATAATTGTCACTACTGTTTTTTATATTTTTTTTTATCCTATTAATTAAATTGTCCTTCAAACGTTGGTAATGTTTGTATAACTAGAAATCTACTGCTTTGAATATATACAAATTAAATCAACATGTTTGTTATCTTCTTAAAGAAATATCCGCAGTAACTTTCAATCACTAATTTTCCTGAATATCTGTTCGGATGATTTCAAAATCATAGTTCTTTGAAGGTGTTGAGAAAATGAGGTTGATGTCATTAATGCTTGGCTTGAATTTCAAGATAGATGTATATATAAATTAAGTTAACTAGCGATATGTGTTATTATTGATGATCCCCTTTAACCTATCATATATATCAGTATAAAACATCTGAAGATGTGGTTTCACTAAGTGAACAAATTCAATCTATATATTATACTATTATATTCAGTGAACCAATACCAACTATGTAAGATTAAAGAGATAAATTGATGAAAACATCTCCATTGTTAGACTGAAGTTTGAAAAATCCAAAGACATTCACGTATTTAAGCAAATTATTGTACCAAAATCTTTGTATTTTTAACAGGAATGTTTTTGATAATTTCAAAAAAATTATTCAAAGCTCGATTAGCTCAGTTGGTTTAGAGCGTAGTGCTAATAACACTAAGGTCAACAGTTCGATCCTGTTATTGAGCATTGATTTAATTTTTTTTTTATTTCTTATTTTTTTTTTAATAATTACATAAATGAGATGTTATCATTAGTAATTCTTTCAAAGATTCATTCTTTTTTTATTATGTTAACAAGCAAATTAAATGTTCATGATTACCTTTTATTTTGAAGTTGTTATTTTTTTCATTACTTGAAAATAAGTTATAAAGTATAATTGCGCGATTATCGCTGGGGGAATTTTAATTTTTTTTTTTTTTTTTTGAAAAAATGAAAAGAAGGTGTATATAAATCGATGATGCTCAATCTTACATCAACAGAAAAACGTTGTTCTCAAAATGGTGTTATATAAGTTGTATATCATTTCTCTCTGTCATTGTGTATAACGCAAAGACCAAAAAAAAAATATACATACCCAAATGTCGAGTGTACAGATATACTCCTTGAAAATAGGAAATGGATATCATGAAGTATCTGATAAGACGATAAAAAACGTCATATACACGGTCTTACACGAGACCCTGGAAAGGTTAAGTGCTTCAGAGGGATTAACCCATGATGAAGTCAACTCAATACAGCAGAAAATAGATGTCAGCAAGAATGCAAAAGGCAAGGATGAGTATAATGTTGCCATTCCATTGTTTCTACTACCACAATCCTCTGATAACAATGTCCTTGAGATAATCAATGAAAGATTTAAAGAAATCGGCTATTCTATCGACAATGTCAAAAAATATTCCAGTGAACCTCCTGAGGAGGATATTTTCTCAGATAAGTTTTGCCTATCTCACTCCCAAGGCAAGATGTGTGAGGAATGTCTTTGTGGGAAGGAATGCTGTGCCAGTCAAGACTATGAGAAGGATGTCGAAAAGAATGTTGATGATAAGAGTGAGTATGTCGTCAAGGCTTTGATCAACGGTATCACCTGCACTGCATGTACATCCACCATAAACAATGTGTGCAAGGAGTTGTGGTATGTCAAGTCAAGTGAAATCAACTTCATCACAAAAATTGGGGTCTTTGTTCTGAAAAGCAATGACATGTCAATCATTGATGACCTGAAGGATAACATTGAAGATTGTGGATATGACTTTGAATTGATGGAGGAACCCACATTGATTAGCATTGAAACAGACAAAGTAGAACAAAATGAGGAAATGGTATGCCAGTTGTCTGCTGCCATTGATGGAATTTACTGCGCTGCTTGTGTGCACACCATTGAAAGTGCTCTTAAAAACGAATCAAAGTTAAAAGATGTTGTTATAAATGCTGAAATCAACCCTATCACCAAGATTGGTAACTTCTTGTTGAAAAACTACAGTGATGATGTCAAGCATCTCTTAACCGATACCATTGAAGATTGTGGATATGATTTCAGCATCATTGATGAAGTTCAAGTAGCTGAAAATAACACATTGAAGACCAAGATGTTCAGAACCATCAACTTGAAAATTGAAAACATGTACTGTGATCAATGTCCACTGAGAATAGAACAAGCATTGAGAAACAGCATTGATGCTTCTGAAGCAGACCTGAAGTTGAAATGGAACGACTTGCACGCAACCAACACCAAATCAAAAAACTTGGCCAAAAAGCATGAAATTTTAAAGATCATCTACAAGCCAAGCATCACCAATGGCTTGAGTATAAGAAACTTTATTCAGATAATTAATTCAGTAGACTCAAAGGTAACAGTGTCAGTTGCTGAGAAGGAGAGTCTTCAAGACCACATGAACAAAATCGCCACCAAGGAACTCAAGAACATCGCTATAAGATTGTTGATAACCTTTGTCTTTGCCATACCATCCTTTATCTTTGGGATCTTGGTGATGTCGCTATTACCAAAGAATAACGCATTGAAACAAAAAATGGAAAGGAAAACAGTTGGCAATGCTAGTGTGTTGATGTGGGTTTTGTTTGCTGTTTCAACACCCGTCTATTTCGGTGTTAATCTGATTTTCCACAAAAAGGCATTCAAAGAATTAAGAGTGTTGTGGAAGATGAACATACTGTTTGATCACAACAACAAAAAGGGTTTCCTAAGTGGGTTTAATTGGAAGGCCTTTTTGAAAAGATTTGTAAAGTTTGGTTCCATGAACATGCTTATTTCATTGGGAACAAGTGTGGCATATTTTGCATCAGTTGCCATGGTGATTTTGTCCACTAAGCAAGCAGCAGGTGATGAGATGTATGAGACATACTTTGATAGTGTGGTATTTTTAACATTCTTCTTATTGATTGGTAAATTTTTGGAGAATTACAGTAAGAAAAAGACAGTGGGCATGCTGAATAATCTTTCTGCTGTTAGTGGAGATTCTTCAGTGACTGTTATTGATCAAGTTAATAGTAAAATCACAGATGTCAAGTATATCAAGGTTCCGAAGAATCAACTAGAAATTAATGATATCATGTTGATCAAGCCTGGTGAGTCACCAGTGGTTGATGGTRTTTTACTGGTTCCTTTACAGCAGGGATCTGACTTTAATGACGAAACAGTGATTACACAATTTGATGAGAGTTCCTTGACTGGTGAATCATTACCATGTAACAAAGTGGTTGGTGACTCCATTTACGCAGGAACCATAAACTTAACTTTCCCAATACACTCCCAGATCAAAGACATCGACAACTTGTCAAAGGGTTCCCTGTTGGATAAAATTTTAGAATCAATAACAATGGGCCAGTTGAACAAAAGAGCCTCTTTAGAAAAGACAGCTGATAGTCTAACATCCTTTTTTGTTCCTGCCATTTGTTTCACATCCTTGGTGGTGTGGTTCATCTGGTTGGGACTGGGCTACTCTCATAGGCTTCCTATCAGTTACATTTGTAAGAATGAAGAATTGGCAAAGTGCACTAAAAATTGGAGTTTATTCTCAGTTGGGTTTTCAATCTCTGTGTTTGTTATATCCTGTCCCTGTGCCTTGGGGTTGGCTGTGCCACTTTCCATGTTTGTGGGTAGTGGTGTGCTGGCAAAGAACGGAATTTTACCAAAAGGAGGTGGAATGGCTCTACAAAATTGTAACAACATTGATATCATTTGCTTTGATAAAACAGGTACCCTGACAAAGGGGAATGTTACTGTAGTAGACTCTTTAGCCTTTGTTGATGATAAGTGGGATGTCCTAAGATACATGGAGGAAATGAGTAACCACCCATTGAGTAATGCTGTTGTTGATTACATTAACAACCATGTATCCATCAGTGAAGGCACACTGGACACTGGCAAGGTAGGTAATGTCAAGGAGGTATCTGGTAAGGGACTGATCACAGATAATGGATTCATTGTTGGTAACGAAAAGTTTTTGATTGAAAACGACTACAAATTTGATACTGATACGTTAGATAAGTTTTTAAGTTGGAAAAAAAAGGGCTTTTCTATAGTAGTATTTGGCTATGAAAGACGAGTCTTGGTATCTTTGGCATTGGCTGATACACTAAGAGAAGAAACAAGATTTGTTGTTAATCATTTGCAAAATAAAGGAATAGAGGTGTACATGCTGTCTGGTGACAACCCAATAACAGCCAGAGCTATAGGAGAACAACTGGAAATGCAAAATGTTGACAAGTATGTTAAAGGAGGGTTGTTGCCTGAGGATAAGGCCGATGTGGTGAAATCCCTAACACAAAATGGAGAAAAGACAGTTGTGATGGTTGGGGATGGTATCAATGATGCTCCTGCTCTAAGTAATGCCACTGTGGGAGTGGCATTGTCAGCATCTAAGAACCAAAATGAAAGTAGAACATCAGATCTGGCCTTGTTGTCATGTGATTTTGCTATCCTGCAAAAGAATATGCCATTGTTAAGTGTCTTGACACTGTTTGATGTATCGAAAGTGACACTAAGAAGAGTATACATGAACTTGGGCTGGGCATTGCTGTACAATGTCATAGGAATACCAATAGCCGCAGGGATACTTTACAAGCCGTTGAGGTTCAAGTTGTCGCCAACATGGAGTGCATTTGCCATGGCAGCATCAAGTGTGAGTGTAGTTGTATCCTCCACCTTGTTGAAGTTTTATAAGCCTGTTGATTACAGAAAAAAGATGGATGACTAAAAGTGTATATATTTTTATATTAATAAACGATAATAGGTTAACATTTTCTTTAATTAAAACTCATGACAAATTGAGTTGAAACCCCCTCACCTATATCATTTGTGGCTGTCATCGTGTAAGCGAAGGAATACTGTCCATTTATCATCGTTTACGCTTTTTTCCCCCACCCCAAAAGTGTGTGATGGGTGGGAAAAACCCAGATAAAATGCATGACTATGGCTGAATCCACGCAGAACGTGGCAAGGAACTTGAAATCCGTGTCACACTTTTTTTTTGAAAACTGTACCCCATACGAAAGTCATTAATTTTTGAAAATAAATGACTTAGAGATTACATCACATCTCTTGTACATCGAAATCAGATCAATATAAATACAGAGCATCATCAACTCTTTTTTATTATATTTCATTAATGATTAGTTATTTAAAAAAATGGAAATTGAGAAAGACCAAAAACAAACACATATAAAACTTTAATATCAACATCTAATCACACATAATGGCCTTTTTAACTTTGAACCCTGTCGTCTCTGAACCATACGTTCCTTTCTTTGCTGAAGAAACCGAAGAACATACCCAAAGAAACAGAAGTGACTCTGTGTGCTCCACAGCAAGCTACGAATCCATGAGAGAAAATGGTTTCAGACCTTTGAGATTGCAACAATAATCGTCTTAACATGAATTTCCAAAAAAAAAAAAAAAAAATATCAATAATTAAACCTCTAGGCTAAAATTTGCTTATCACCTAAAAAATTTAAACTATTTTTTTGGTCACAATTTATTAACTCGGAAAAGTATTTAAAAAAGCAACAATCTCGTTGACAACTTTTATTATATACAAGCTTTACTTCAATCATTAGTCTATTTTTACTTTATTTTTTTTCCTTATGCAACAAACTCATTATCAATTTCCTTTCATTGTAACACATTAATAACACTAAGACCAATGCGATTACAACATTTAACAACAATTGYTTAAAGTTGTGGGTGAACTTACCTACACACGTGTACACAAACAACCAAAAGAACATCGACACTATCCCTATGTTTCTTATATGCTTTAGATTGAACAGCTGTTTGACAGTGTGGCTGGAAACTAACTCAGAGGGCAAGTTTTTTCTATAGAAATGAGAAATGAATACCGTACAGTATGTGATTCTCAATACCATACTTATACCATTGGACAGGATCAATCCCTCTAGGGACAGGTTGTATATCTTGATGAAGACGTAGCAGTTGGTCATAAACACAGCACTCAATGCCATCATCATGTATGACTGCTTGACAATTTCATCACCACTGGCCACACTCTGGAAGAAGGCCTCCAAGATACCATTCATAGATAGTAAAGGCAAGTAACAGCAATATGTTCKTATGGTTTCCAACACAGTTGTRCTACTCCACTTAGATCCWATCAARAACTTCAACAGGTAAGATGAGTTGATTGGTCCAAATATCAGAATCAGTATGGACAAGTACAAGTATCCCTTGATRATGTTGGAAATCACTTGGAAGCTTAAAGTCAATGTTTGCTTAGAAAAGTTCTTTTGTGAAGTGAATGAGGAGGTTGTGCTGCTGAATACCTTTGTTAAAAACAAYCTGGTTGTTTCCTCTATAGGTTGGAARAGTATTCTTGTAATAAGAGATCCATAATTGGCCAATAGTGAATAAATACCTTGTTCTTCAATGGAACACAAGGAATTGATTATCARCTTRTCTCCYTCWGTCAATAAGTGCTTGAAGCACATTTGRAAATARACTTTCTTGAAATGGGTTAAAATTTCCTCATTAAAGTAGTAAGTCTTCTTTTTGGAGTTATAARTGTTATTGAYACCGTCATCCTCGTGTTCTGGCTTGATGATAGTCAGCAATAGACTGAATTTGTTGTATGGCTTGAARTTTTTCTGGTAATCAATGTAGTAAAGTCCCAAAAGAATGCTGGAAAATGCCAACTTACCCAAAGAAAAGCCTAATATAGCAACACCTTCTTCGGAAATGGTGGCCTTSGCATTTATGGTGAAATAAATGGTCAGRAAATTAACCAAGTTACCAAGAGTCAAACTCATTCCCTCAAACTTGGATCTGGTGTTATAATTCAACAAGTACTGATTCAAATTGTAAAAAAACTCTGCACATAGTTCCATAATGATACTGACCCATAATATGAATATTGATAATTGAAAATAAGGCAGGCTTTTGAAGTATAAATTAATTTTGTTRTATTGCCAAACAAACAGAATACTCGATAAAGGGACCCCAATGATCAGGGGAACGTATGAAAAGTTAATGATACTTTGAAGATTGTTCTTACTGATGTTTTCAATATTRAGCATGTCTTTTTTCTTTTCCTCAGTCTCATCTTKCTCACTGACATTGGATATTCTCAAAATACATATTCTTATGGCTTCCCTAGAAAAAAATAAGCAAGTATCATGAAGGAAAGTTAGAAATGCCATGATACCAAATACCTTAGGTGATAAGTAYCTAATAAGTAAGTTGTTCATGACAAATGTTAGGATCTTGGTGAAAAACTGTTGCAGAATCAAAAAGGAAACCCCCTTTGTTGACTTTGAAAGCAACTTATCATCASTCATTTTTTTTWKTTAATTTTGGTAGAAAAGTGTTTGTTTATATTGGTGATARTAATATACGTATGGTGTATGTATATCTATGTTMTATTCTAAATTTATAAGTGTAGTGATCATATGCTTTTATCTTTTATATTCAAATAAAASAAAACAGCAGAGGAAATCAAAAAAWTATATGAAGGCATTCCATGAGCAGTRCACGARAASAAAAAAAGAGAGGCAAAYAGTCACGTGCAATTCCAAGCATWYCTAACAGCCACAATTTAGAAGCGTTYTGTAATTTTCCTCTACGTTRTTTTCACAATTATKWTTTTTTTTGTTTATTTTTCAAATGAACTCTACCGAATAATCAATARCAAAGTAAATCTTTATAAAATACAACCAARCATAATAGCTATGGTTGGAGAAACTGAATCAAAGGAACAACCTTATACCAGCAAAGAACTTGTGAAAGAAGAAGTATCAGATGATGTCCACTCTGATGATAAGAACAAAGAACTTCCCAATAAACGTAGAAAAATAGACATTGATCCTGACTTAAAGAACTTCTTAGTTGACTTGTCCAATAAAACAGATAGCTCTGTGGACTATCTCCGCTATTTAACTTCTCTCACGGAGCAAGACAAGACTATGCCCCTGAACAATGTAGCAAATATCATGAAAAGCGTACTCCCACCAGGTACCAAGATATCCAAGGAGGCAAAGCAACTGATGCAGGATTGTTGCAGTGAACTCATATCCTTTGTTACCTCAGGTGCAACAGAGGCTGTTTCTGAGGACAAAAGGAAAACTGTTCTGGGTGATGATATAATCCAATCTATGTATACACTGGGGTTTCCCAACTATTCAGAAATAATGACAATCTATCTACAGAAATAYAAGGAGTTCCAAATTCTCAGACAGCTGACAATAGGTATAATTGAGCAAGAAGGACAAGGGAAGAGGTATAAGAAAAGACAGGAGAATACAGATGAGAGTAATGATTCGAATGATGCGAAAGACGGAGAACATGAGGGATGATCTTGAGACTTATATTGAAAGCTATTMCTGAAATCCTTGATAAAAAAATTGAACAACTTTTCTTTATTTATTTTTTCCCTATGTATGACGAAATGTAATTATTAGGTTTGCCATCTTGTAAGTCTCATAAGTTTTTGGTTTTGSTWTWCAWATATRTAGTTCACTTCGATTTGTTGATTACTGTTTCGGAAATAAATGAAATCTTCATARATATTATAAGTTTGTACGTCGGGGRAAAAAAACTGAAAAGTGCTCTCAGTGGCAAATGTAAAARAGAAAAAGTTTTTTTCATTTTTTAATATTTCTTTATCTGTAGTACATCAATATCAAAAGATTATAAATTATAAATAATAATCCAAAAGCCACAAATCAGATAATAGGTGTTATTAGGTTTATCACATACTAAATTATGAAACCAGCTAATAAACTCCTAAGCTCCAGTATCATTAACAATGCTGGAAAAAGATACTTTGCACTGGATGTTATCACTGCAAACAGTATCATCAAAATACAATTGAAAAACACACCAGCTACAAATCGTTCAATAAAAAAGGCATTRAATAAACATAGAAACTTGAATTTGCAATCATTAAGATCATTCAGTAATTCTCAAAGAAATCTAGATAAAGATGRCAAGGATAAAAAGGATGAAAAGATTAATAAAACCAACTTGGACAAGATCAAAGAAATGACTGGGTTCAAGGAATCCACCAAAGGTGACGACAAAAAAGATAGTGAAGATCCTGAATCAAAGAGTGAAGATTCACATGATGAGCAAATTCCATCTGTGTACCCACCTGTCATGGCTCTTAGAATATACAAGCAACCATTATTACCAGGTTTGGCAAAGCCCTTGGTTGTCAGTGATCCTGATATTGTTGAAACATTAACAAAATGTATTGAAAACAACCAATTCTATGTTTCTGTGTTTTTGAACAAAGACAAAGACGGAACCCCAAACAAAAAGCTTAATAAAGAACATGCGGACAGATTCACCAGCGCAGATGAAGTATACAATGTTGGTACTATTTGTGAAATTTCACATGTATATGAAAGTCAAGCAGGAAATTCCACTCTTTTGCTATACCCTCACAACAGAGTGAAACTATCTGAAATCATTAAGACTCCTGATCTTGAAGAAAGAAGCTTATCTGAAGAAATAGCAAAATTGAAAGAAAACGATGGAAAGACTGATGAGCCAAAGGATGAAACCAAAGAATCATTTTTAATGAACGAAAATGTCACTGTTGCTAAGGTATCAGTGTTGAATGACAATGAACTTGAAAGCAACCCAACCATTAGAGCATTGACATCCGAAATTCTAAAGTCATTGAAGGCTTGTGCAAGTGTCAATTTCCCATTGAGAGAGGAGATTTCAGCCCTAGCCGAGGCCTTGGATTCTTTATCTTCAAATCAAGATAAGCATCCAGGAAAAATTGCTGACTTTGCTGCCAATGTCACTGCTTCCAGTGCTGAAGAAATTCAAGCAGTCTTGGAAGAATTGGATATTGAAAAGCGTTTATTAAAGGCCTTAGAGCTTGTCAAGCAAGAAATGATGAATGCTGAGTTACAAACCAAGCTAAGCAAATCAATGGATGAAAGAATTAGAAAAAGACAACATGAATCTCTTTTGTATGATCAAATGAAGGCCATCAAGGCCGAGTTGGGAATTGATGATGGGAAGCCAAAGGTTATTGAAAAACTGGCTAAGAAGGCAAAAGAAATGAAATTGCCTGAACATGTTCAAACTGTGTTTGATGAAGAAATGGATAAAATGAAAACTATGGAAACCTCCACAGAGTTCACAAACACAAGAAATTATGTAGAATGGATTTTGAACATACCATGGAACAAGTTTTCCAAGGATCAATTCAATGTCAAAAAGGCCAGAGAAATTTTGGATAAAAAACATTATGGAATGCAAGATGTCAAGGATAGAATCTTGGAATTCATAGCTGTTTCTAAGCTACAAGGAAAGAGTAAAGGTCAAATTGTCTGTTTGGTAGGTCCACCGGGTGTTGGTAAGACATCCATAGGTAAATGCATAGCTGAATCCTTAAACAGAAAGTTCTATAGATTTGCCGTTGGTGGGTTGTCAGACATATCTGAAATCAAGGGTCATAGAAGAACATATGTTGGGGCCTTACCAGGTAGATTGATAGAAGGTTTGAAACAGGCAAAGACAATGAATCCATTGATCATGATTGATGAAATTGATAAGATCGCCGAAAACGGTATTCGTGGATCTCCGTCATCAGCCCTTTTGGAAGCCTTGGATCCTGAACAAAATGACACATTCATGGATCACTATATTGATATTCCTGTTGACATGTCCAAAGTCTTGTTTATATGTACCGCTAACTCATTGAGCACCATTCCTAGACCGTTACTTGACAGAATGGAAGTCATTGAAGTTTCCGGATACACCCAGTATGAAAAGTTAGAGATCACCAAGAGATACATTGAACCAGCAAGTAAGAAAAAGCATGGATTAAAAAATGTTGATATTCACATTGAGGATGAAGCTATCAAGGAAATTTTGAAAGGCTACTGTCCCGAATCCGGTGTAAGAACCTTGAAGCAACATGTTGACAAGATTTATAGGAAACTAGCATACAAAATTGTTGAGGAACATCCAGAAGCAGAAGTTAAGTCTCAAGAACAAACTCAAGTAGAACCCGAATTGGTTGACAAAACACCAGAACAAATTGAAAAGGAAACTGAAAGTAAAGTTAATTCCATTTTGGACTCTATAGAGAAAGGGAAAAGACCTGAAAAGTCATCAGTTAATGACACCCCTAAGAAAACTGAACAGGATGATGATGAAGTTGAAATAGAAATTGTTGAAGGTGACGAAAATGCAGCAGCAGCAAAGTTCGAGATTCCAAGCGACTACAGTAGAGTTGTCAAGAAGGAGAATTTGCAAAGTCTACTTGGTACAGCCTACTTCACCAAGGATAGAATATATGAGCAACCTCCAGTTGGTGTTATTCCTGGTTTGGCTGCGGGYTCCATGGGTGGTTCTTTGTTGTATGTAGAAAGTTGCATCACCCAGCCATTGATATACAGTTCCTCTGCTCATTACCAAGCCACTGGTTCTCTAAAGGATGTCATTAAGGAGTCAACAGATATTGCTTACTCCTTCACTAAAATGTTTTTGGCCAAAAAGTTCCCACACAACAGATTCTTTGAGAAAGCCAATATTCACACACATTTCCCTGCTGGTGCTGTTCCTAAAGATGGACCATCTGCAGGTGTTACCATTACAACATCTTTGCTTTCTTTAGCCTTGAACAAGCCGATTATAAACACTGTTGCAATGACAGGTGAGATCTCCTTAACAGGTAAGGTCGGAGCTATTGGTGGTTTGAAAGAAAAAACCATGGCTGCTAAGAGAGGTGGTATGACAGACATCATTTTCCCCAAGGATAACATGGCTCAGTGGGATGAAATTCCAAACGTTGTCAAAGAGGGTATCAAGGCTYATCCCGTGGACTTCTATGAAGAAATTTACGACTACTTGTTTGGAACAGTTTCTGCAGATGAAGGAAATACTGTTTGGAAAAAAGAGTTTGATGCTATTGACAAAAAGAAGAAGAAATAATTGTTGTATCTATATATGAAGACATGTAAATAAACCTAAACAATTTAAACAATCCGTATGTTCAAATGCAATACTAATCAGACTCGAGTTCCTCTTGTTCAGATTCAGGATTGCTAAATTCGCCTAAGTCGTCGTTAACAGTGGATGCTAGGTTTTGTGATTTTAAATTTTTGAAAAACAGCTCTATGTCCTCTTTTTTGACCACGTCTTTGCTTTTGGCAAAGCCTGTCAAAAACGATTTCAACCCATCTCTAAAGGCATTGAATTTCTCAACATCAAGTTGCTTTTCCTCCACTGCCAACCTCATGATCTCGGTTTCATTTTTGGAATAGACATCCTCATCAGCTACATAGTTGGTTGAGTCCACTTTTATTCTGGATTGGAATTCTTCTCTTGGTGGCTCATAAAACTCATAAGGGGATACCAAATCATGATAAGCTATTTTGCCTAGAAATGTCTTGAGAAGCGGAGATTGGTCTTGCGTTTCCGCATTTAGTATGTATTGAAAGAACTTTGAGTATGTTTTCTTTAATAGCAGAGCAGGCTTTGATTCGTATCCTGATTGCGACGTTATTAATTGCAAAAGAAGAAGCTTTGCCATTTCACTATATTTTTCAAAAATCTTGTCAAACACATCCTTGTATAGATCAACACAATCACCGCATATAAATTCTTCAAAGTCATCTTCGACTATTCCCTGATTGTCTAACTTTAAACAGCTCAAATGGAACCAGTTCTCGTTACAGCTGTGTCCTAAAGTGCATTGTATCATTTTGTCATCATCAACTGGTGTCTCATTATTGCAAAAGCAAAACTCTCCGTTGAAGTTTTGTCCTTTTAAGTTATCGAGATCGTAATCAATGTGTTTCTTGTCGAACAAGCTACATGTATATTGATCATGTTTTAATGATCCACATTCGCAAGCAAAGTTCTTTTTATATCCCACTTCAGTGATTTCATGATTATAGTGTTCACATGATATTGAACAGCTGTAGCATATACCAACCTTACAATCCATACACGAAAATATCATTTGTCGTTTGGCTTCAGGAACGTTGAACGTGCAAGTATCGAATTTGTAAGGAAGAGCCTTATAAGCTTCATAATCAAGTTTTTCTTGGTTCTCTAAATAATCAACTGCATCTATAATGGTATCATCATTCATCTTCTTCGTTTTATGCTGATCTATTTGGGTATAGTTCTGTCTATATTTTTAAAAAGACCTTTATCTTGAAGTAAATTATATTTCCTAATCGGGTAATACTTGTGTTTGGTGTTGTAATTCACGAAATTGTCACTTTTTTTTTTTCTTTCCCACTTGTAGCGCTAAGCATTCTTCAAGTAAAAAAATTTTCTTCATTTTGGAAATCAAGTTGTTCGTGTTTTTTGAAAAATTGRCATGAACGTGATTCCTTACATTTCAAGTTTTGTTCCAGTGATAAGAGAGTAAAAAAAAACTATATCCACTAGATAGATACTAATTAAAAGACAACCAATTAAATATTAAACAATGTCTGATAGTAACGACAACAGATCAGGATCTAATAACAACATTAGAAACAATAATACAAGTGACATCCCATCTTACTCTAACAATCCTTCTTCAGAGTTAGCTTCAGAGGACATAAACCCTATCAACCAACGTAGAAGAAGAAGAAACATTCAGGACACTGGAAGTGACTTAGAAGATTCCGATGTTGAAAATGATAGCATGTTGAACAGCCAAATAATAAGCCAGCAGGGCTTGAATACGGATTTAAATTTGGAACATTCAAGTATAACAAACTCTAATCTACAATCGTCTCCTGTAAGGCCAGCAAGAAGGGGAAGACTGGTTAGAGAAGATGATGCCTTGCAGTCCTCATTGTATGGAACAATTGGTGAAAATACCAACATAAACATAGATACCATGGGTGGTGATGAAGAAGAAGAGGATGGTTTGGTCGATGAAAGAATTCCAGACGAAAATCAAGATATAAGATCGATTGATGATGCGGAGAACGACGACTTTATTGACGAAGAAGATGATGACGACAATGGTGTTGATTTGATGAATGAGCAATTTTTGGAGAAGGATTATAATGAGAATAGAAAAGATGACCACTATGACATCAATGACAAAATGATTGACGACAAGGAAATTGATGAAAAGAACATGGATGGTTCCTACAGAAGGGAAGCAGAAAGAAAGTTAAATCAAAGAGATAGAATGCTGGAAAGACGTAGAAGAAATGATGATTTGTTGAGTGACTTTGGCTCCCATTCTGACATTGACTTTGCCCTACCTAGCAATGTTGGTAGAAGAAAACCTAAAAAGTCAGGTTTGAATGACGATCCGAATGGCTACTATAATTATGATAACGACGATGATATGGAAGCTGAAGATGAAGGTCTTTATAATTACATGACTTTGGATGAATTGGCCAATGCAACTGCTAACTCATATGCAGATTGGGTATCTCAACAAAAGGTTGCTGATACTATCTTTTATGAGCTCCAACAATTTTTAATAGAATATCAAGATGAGAATGGAAGATCTGTTTACGGTAATAAAATAAGAGTGCTGGGTGAAATGAACTTGGAATACTTGGAAGTTTCATATAGACATCTAGCTGAATCAAGAGCCATCCTGGCGTTTTTCTTGATAAAGGCACCTGAGCAGATGYTAAAGCTGTTTGATGCTGTGGCCATGACAACTGTTATTTCTCAATACCCAGAATACGGTAATATTCATCAAGAAATACATGTAAGAATTGTTGATTACCCTGTTTTGAATCACATAAGAGACTTAAGAGAGTCTAACTTGCAAACCTTGATAAAGGTACACGGTGTTATTACCAGAAGAACGGGTGTTTTCCCACAATTGAAGTATGTCAAATTCGACTGTTTGAAATGTAACCAAGTGTTGGGTCCAATCTTCCAAGACTCCAACCAAGAAATAAAAATCACATATTGTTCCAACTGTAAATYCAAAGGTCCATTCAGAATGAACATGGAAAAAACTGTTTATAGAAATTACCAAAAAGTGACAATCCAAGAATCTCCAGGTTCTGTACCTGCCGGTAGATTGCCTAGACACAGAGAGGTGATTTTGCTATGGGATTTGGTTGATTCAGTCAAGCCAGGTGAAGAGGTTGAGGTCATTGGTATTTACAAAAACTCCTATGATGGATTCCTAAATGCAAAGACTGGATTCCCTGTTTTTTCTACCATCATTGAGGCCAACTCCATCAGAAGAAAAGAGGGATTCTCAGGAAGAAAATCTCTAAAGGACACCAAGAGCAAAGGGAAGCAAAATTCCAATGACGATGATGACGTGGAAATGGGCCTATCATCCGATGAAAGTGATGATGATTTGTCAGATGATGATAACTTGATTGATTCAGATGATGAAGTCGATGTTTATGAGTATACAGAGAAGGATGAGCAGGACTTTATCAAATTGTCAAAGGATAAATTTGTTATTGATAAGATAATCTCATCCATTGCACCATCAATATATGGACACAAGGACATAAAAACCGCTATTGCATGTTCATTGTTTGGTGGTGTTGCCAAAAACATTAATGGTAAGCACTCAATAAGAGGTGATATCAATGTACTAATGTTAGGTGATCCTGGTACAGCCAAGTCTCAAATTTTGAAGTATGTTGAAAAAACTTCACACAGAGCTGTGTTTGCCACAGGTCAAGGTGCTTCTGCAGTTGGTTTGACTGCCAGTGTTAGAAAAGATCCTGTGACAAGAGAATGGACTTTGGAAGGAGGTGCCCTGGTTTTAGCAGATAAAGGTGTTTGTATCATTGATGAATTTGATAAGATGAATGATCAAGATAGAGTCTCCATCCATGAAGCCATGGAACAACAGTCGATTTCTATCTCCAAAGCTGGTATTGTTACCACTCTTCAAGCAAGATGCTCGATCATTGCCGCAGCCAATCCTATCAGTGGTAAGTATAACTCCACATTAACATTATCTCAGAATGTCAACCTAACTGAACCTATTTTATCCAGATTTGACATCCTATGCGTGGTCAAGGACATGATTGATGAAACCAGGGACAGACAACTCGCAATGTTTGTTACTTCTTCTCATATGAGATCTCATCCTGAAAATACCAATGCTCAAGGATCCAGTTCTTCCAATAAGGAACAGGAAAGATTGCAAAAGGAGGCTGAAATTTCTCCTATTCCACAAAAGTTATTAATGAAGTACATTCATTATGCGAGATCTAAGTATTATCCTAAATTATTGAACCTGGATCAAGACAAGGTGTCAAGAGTTTATGCTGAATTAAGAAGAGAATCCATTCAAACAGGATCCTTCCCAATAACAATAAGACACTTAGAGTCTATACTGAGAATTGCAGAATCATTTGCAAAGATGAGATTGAGTGAGTTTGTTTCAAGTTCTGACTTGGATAGAGCCATTCACGTAACAGTTGATAGTTTCATTGGCACTCAAAAGATCAGTGTTAAGAAGCAATTACAAAAGGCATTTGCTATATACACAGTATACTAAACCATAGAGTCAAAAAATACAGAGTTGTTTTTTTTATTATATATAAACAAAATTGATCAAAACATATTTCTAATTATTTATTCATTTTTTTTAAAAAAATAAGCGAAAGGAAACATAACTAATATACAATTCACTAACATTAAACAGTTTCTTCCTTTTCTTCAGCAGACTCTACAGGCTTGGCTTCGGTTGGAGTGCTTTTGGCTTTAGCCTTGGCAGATTCCTTTTCTTGTAAAGCCTTGATTTCCTCTACACTCAACTGGAATAGCTTGTATAGCAATTCTTGTTGTAATTCCTTGTTTATCATGAAGTTCAAGCAGTTCTTACCTAACCATACAGGGAACATCAAGTTTTCCTTGACGTCTTCGGAAGTACCCTTTCTGTCATAGTAAATAAAGGCACAACCACCAGTTGTAACCTTTTCCATGTATTCCTTGAAGCTTGGTTCTAACTTGTATAGTTCTTCGTATCTACAGAAGTTGTGGTACATACACAACTTGATGAATTCGGAGCTACTGGTTTTGAATATCAACTTGTTTGTATCTAAATCCATGTACTTCAAGGCATGTGGCAAGGCTTCGTTTTGGATTCTCCAGTTAAATCTAGAGTTGATATCAGCGACGTTTTGATCTGGAACGGTCTTCATGGCAGATTGTTGAATGAACATCTTAACACCAGAGAATACCAGCTTCAATCTTGATTCGTTTGTTTGAATGACATCYTTGACAATTGGAGAAGTGTAATACACTGACTTGACTGGTTCACCAGTGGCGTTTCTAACCAATAAGGTATCTTGTGGGAAAGTGTCATTTAGCTTGTAGTAGTCGATGATCTTAGTGGTAACTTCGTGATCAGATGGTAAGAAAATGAAAGGTTCTTCATTGAAGTCTCTTGGCATTCTTGACTTTTTGGCTGGTTCAGTAGCAGCAGTGGAAGTGGCATCTGCTTCCTTAACAGTTGTCTCTTCTTCATTTTCAGTCTTTTCATCAATCTTGACCTTTTTAGCTGGATTTTCAGCACCAACTTTATACTTTTCAAAAGCAGTGATGAAGAAACCACCAGTGTTTTGCAAGTGAGGATAAACTCTGATACATCTTTCTAACTTGAAGTCTTCAATTTCTTCCTTTGTTGGAGGCCACATGGATTTAGAAAGTTTGACACATTTTTCGTCGTTTTCATCATATTCAGCAATTTCTTCAGCCTCTCTGTTGAAAACCTTCCACCAGCTGATACCATCAATTCTCTTTAATCCATTCAAGTCCTTGCTGGAGTCCAAAAGTCTGACTTTCAAGCCTCTCTTGATGTTGTAAGGATCAGAGTTGAATTCTCTGATGGCAGCAGCAACAACAGCTTCGTTTTCAATTGGGTTCAAGGAACAGGTACTGTAAACCAATCTGGCTTCATTACCAATCAATTGGTTGTCTTCAGTGTAAGTGTTGGTGGTCAATAGCTTCAAACCTCTCTTCAAGATGTTCAATTGGATTTGGTGTAAACCATTACCACCTTGAATGGTCCATTCCTTCCAAACATTGACATTCTTTCTCATGGTACCGTCRCCTGAACATGGGACATCACATAAGATCTTGTCAAATGACATAAAGTTCTTGTTGTCACCACCAGAGAACAACTTAGGGAAGAATTGAGCATCATGGTTAACAATAATCAAATTTGGGGAGTTGATTTTCTTCAATTGATGAGTCAACATATGGGATCTCTTGAAATCAGCATCATTGGCCATAACAAACCCGGAGGCTTCGTCAGAGGCATGTAGGAATTCCAGCAATTGCATTGTCTTGGATCCAGGGGCAGCACACATGTCCAGGACCTTATCAGATGGCTTGACCTTCAACAACAATGGTGGAATCATGGAAACCAACTCCTGTCTGGCAATGTTACCCAAAACGTTTTCCATAACCAAAAATTGTTGGAACTTCTTGAATTGYTCCTTCTTTCTAATGATGGTCTTGGAAATGTTGTATTGCCATAAGATGTCATGAACTTCTTCAGTTTCATACCATGGGATGACAACAGGGGCAGCTATGACCTCATCTTCATACTCAACATTGTCTAAATGAGGCAAAATGTCCCTTTTGAATAAATTCAAAATTTCCTTTTGACGAGAGTTGTCTGAAGTGATGTTGTTACCATTGGTGAATCTGAAAGTCAAAGGCAAACCTTCCTTACAGAACTTCTTGAAGGTTTCAAAATCTTGATCATCCTTGAAGATAGGTTGTTGCTTGTAGTAAGTTTCCCATTTGATGTTTTCCTTYTCAATTTCTTTCCAGTTACCGGTTTGGGATCTCTTACCGGCGTTTGGTTTGTTGTTTGCTCTTTTGTTTCTACCCATTCTATAATGATATGATCTATTCAGGTTGTTGRCAATRAAAGYAGATCTTTGAAAATTTCTTAATAAGTTGAATATTTTTTGTTTCTTTTGAAAAAGAGCCAAGGCCTATTAATATATATGTAAAAATGATACTTTTYTGGTTTGGGYCTTTCAGACTTATYCAATGAATGAAATACACTGTGAGAATGTAGTTTCTTTAAAGTTATTTCTGAAAGAGTAATATCGAGTATAGAGAATATTGAAAATGGGAAAAGTTRAAAAAAAATTAAAAAAAAAAAAAAGAAAAGAAATTGACAAAACTATTTGCTGTATATCCGAAATAGGCAAAAACATGGGTAGTATAATTTTTTGTTAAAATATGGCTGAGTGCCTTACGTGACAGGCTGATGAAAAAACAAATAGATTTAAGTGTTCAGTGAAYCCTTCACCTCTTCATAAACTCTCTCTGCCTCAATGTCTATAATGTCGTCCAGAAGTAGTTGTAAACTCARCATAGCAGACTCATCGTACATCATCTCCTTGCTTCTGGAACTTCCTTTTTTCTTCCGAAGGTTGTACTCATACACATGGAGGTATATCGAAAGAATATCAACCAAATGATCATTCTCTACGTTTTTGTTACWTGGMACTTCTTGYTCTATAAAGGGAAATATGTTTTCTTTGTCTTCTTCTTTTTCTATATTGCTTTGAATGAACTTGTGTAAATACTCATCGTATGATTTGTTATAGTTGTTATTGTTCAGCAGGTAGCTGTAAACTGAGGGAGGAAGATATGTTTTCTTTTTATTGCTTTCACTGTTCATGTATGTTCAAATTTTTTTTGTATTATTGGCAAATATGTCTTATCGATGATTGGTATATAGGGTCAGTATTAAGTATCATAATTTCTCCTAATAAACTAACAAATATTTGTATGCAGTTTTTATTTTCGTGGGAATAAAAAAAACGGGGGAAAGCAGAAGAGCTGTGGATAGGAAAGTTCWTTATTCATAAATTAACTCTTTAGGTTAATTGTTTTATTACTACTGAACAGAATTTTATCTTCGAGGCTTTGTTCAAATAAAGTATATATATACCAAGAAGCCGTAACTATTAACTAGTAGACATTTATAMACAATTAAACCGAAAATGAACTCAGAACAGAAAGAACAACTACGACAAGATYCAGATTTAAAAAAGTATTTTCCTGAAGGAACCAGCAAYGAGGACATTACCAAAGTAGTTATGAAGATTTTACAGGAAAGACAAGAAATGAAAAACAAACCTAAGGAAAATCARMAAACTGAAGAACCTAAAAAGACACTTCAACATAAAGAACCATCAAAGAAGAAGCAAGAAAAGAAGCATACGGAAAAAACATGCTCTTTTTGTCACAACAAAGGTCATCAACGAAGCAMATGTCCTAAAAAACTGTACCCAGGGTTGGATTTATAATAAATTATACTTTCATCAAGATATATACTTATACAATGATACTGTTATTGGTATCAGTTCTTTTATTTAAAGAAAAAAAACTRGAAAAATAATTGAATGATGTACTTGTGTCCGAAAACAAATACTTTAAAATAATAAAACATTAAACATGGTGATAAATTAKCTTAWTTTTCTTGTAMTRTATGCTTACTGATACTTTTAACTCAACCTTCTCTCTTTTCCATAGCTAGCTCTCTTCTAGCAGCATCTTGTAATAGATTGCAATCAACAAACGATTTCTTCAAATGCACATATCTTATGTTACTACCTCTGATGAATAAGTTTTTTAGACCAGCAAAATGTGGGTTGTTTATGTACTCCATGTCACCACTGTCGTCTAAGAAAGAGTCCGGGGTGCTTATGTTATCTAATTTCAAATTCAAGTATTGGTCGACAGATTTGAGTGTGCCTGTAAGTTTGAGGTTGTTYTTTAATTCAACTGTAACTTCCTGATCTATCAARGTTTTAAAAAGACTGAARAATAGCATTATATCTTTATTCTATATCWATTGGTTCGATTATTGGTWCGTTYWATGTTCTWATRCTTTAACAGATGTGCTTAAAACAGKCAATTAAAACATCAAAATAACAATTCTGCMAGGGAAAAAAAAAAATTTTTTTTTGAWCATGATTGAAATTTTTAAAACATTGATAAATACGAATGGGRARGAAGCAAGAAGAYATACATATTATTCTCTTKGAGCTATCTTATAATTGACATGATAAACTCGTTAAATATATRTCATCTTTAACCAAACAAACAMAAATGTGTATTATCTTCAAAATATATAAATATCATGTCGTGTTTATTCAATGACTAATTCTTCGCCCATGACTCTCTTGTATATGTCCTTGACATCCTCAGTCATGCTTTCAAAGTGGGACATAGCATCGTAACTTTTACTGATGAAGACGTTATCCTCTGAACCATCTTCCTTTGGTTCCAAAATCTCCTTGACCTCATAGAAGGTATCTTCAATGTCTCCGAGCAATGCCAAAGCTGGTTTGATTTCATCCAATGGATTCTTGGAGTCGACCTCTTCCAAGACAGTGGAAACAATGGCCAAGTTCCAGCCTTTTGGAGTAACGAAATGCTCAGCTCCCAAAACAGCAATGTAGATGTCGTTTTTTCTTCCAATTTGGTTTTGTGGTAATATGATTTGTAAAGAATCCTTTTGATCTGTTGATGAGACCTTGTGGTTCAATAGGCAGATACATCTGATGTATTTTTTACCAGTTGATTTGACTTTCTCTGGGAAGTATGAAGGATCAGCAATGATCATTGGTGCTTTGACAGTCCCTTGTGGAATAGTCAAGGACTTGAACTTTCCGTCATCATTGTATTTAATATCGGAGATAGGTGTGTTCAACATATAGATACCACCATATAAGGCAGACAATCTGGCAAATGCTTGTGGTAACTCTCCCAARCCATACAATGGATATAGGTATGGAGACTTACCAACACCAAACTTGGCAACTGATTGGGAGTACAATATGATTCTTTCAATACATTCTTTACAAGGTTCCTTGATGTAGTCATCAGTAGGATACAAGGCCATTGCATGGCCAATGAAGTCCTGAGACGAGTTACCTAGACCAAACTTGTAATAAACCTCTTCCATGGTGTTTTTTTCCCAGTTGATTCCTTGATGAGTCTTTGGATCTTCAAAGTTGTATTGAGATACCCATTGTAAGAAGCTTCTAACCCTGTTYTTTTCAAACAAACCTAATAATGAGGATGTTACAGCTTCGTATTCTGTTGATGGGATTTTGTAGATTTTTCCATTCTTATGGTAAACATAAGATCCAGAGATTTGCTTGAACTCCAAATATTCAGTAACTTTTGTGGAAATTAAGATGTTGATCAACTCACCATTGGACATCAACAACTTTGGAATCAAATCAATRTTCCAATCTCTTGGTCTTCCATACTTACCATTGTCCAAGTTTTCAGTTGGCTTGCCATTTCTTTCAAATAACTGTTTCAAGTTGATAGAGGCTGTGTCACCACCATAGTAGTTTTGCTTGTCAATGTGTAAAATCTTTTTGTTTTGAGTGGATGACAAGATACCAGATAGAATACACTCGGTAATACCAGTACCTAGAATAATAACGTCAAATTCTTCACCGTCTAAAGAGTCCATATTTAGTATAAAGGTTATATTTTAGTCTTTAATAGCTATTTTTTTTTWAGTTTATTTATTTTTTTTATAGAAAWTAAGGGTATGATAAACGATCTWAATTTAAAAATAGAGGGAGGTTATCTATGTGCTCTAAAAAAAAAAGTGGAAAACGGTTGTGTTAAAAAAAAAAGGATTGAAACTAAATCTAGATAATTTTTTTTATGAAAGCAAAAATTATATTGGSACYAGTTACTACTAATTGTATTTGTAACATATAAAGTATTATACAACTGAACATGATAATAAAATTTAAAATACAATTCGATCCAATCTTTGCTTTATATAGTCAACACATTTGAATCTARTTATGCATAATTAACAAGTACTTATTTTGAATCATTCAAATTATCTTTCTGTAGACGCTACCAATATTGAACAAATTTACAAAATGTATACAAACATCTATCATACACTATATTTGAAGACMTCGTAATAGATCTTACAGTTTGAMTGTACACTGCAACTGCTAATTGAGAGTTAAACTCACTAAAAATAAAARCAAATGTTGGGATATATGKTTTTTATATGAAAAACAATCATTGTATTTATTAGATACAATCATGAAAAAAAGTCTTATTAATCTTTAAATTTTTGATCGAAAWATGTGTATACATGATGATACCAGTAGTTTTSACAACAWATKCARSTATAATAYTYAATARRCATTTATRKAWATGATGTAYTGAWTAATAWTRAAGCWMATATYCAGCTRAAARGCWTTTGTATTRATTGATTAAATGATGCTTTTTTAATWTTATTTGCCTTAATATGAAAAAATTAATAATWWTTTTGCGTGTAAAAATTATTCAAAGCTCGATTAGCTCAGTTGGTTTAGAGCGTAGTGCTAATAACACTAAGGTCAACAGTTCGATCCTGTTATTGAGCAWTRAWTTAATTTTTTTTTMAWTTTTTCTTTAAGCAYTAAYWTAYAYKWCTTGCATTGTTTACRTTTYAAAAAMAWTAAATTTGCTTTWAAAWAAACACACAWAAAAACGTTAATTGTAAATTTAATTTTTAATKATGTTATGTTTTATAAAACTTTAATAGAAGCTTTTGTCTGTTTATTTTTTTGCAATTCAATCATGACATCTCCATAGTGTTATTGCTGTGCAAAAAGCACATATTTAAATATGTGGATGTTCACGTTATCAATATTTATATATCCTAAATAGGAAATTTAATTAAAGACTTGAAATGTTCATAATGATTTTTTTGTGTGATGCTGAATTATARWTATTTTTTTTTTCAGACAAAAAAATTTATGTAGCAAAAACACAAGATTGTTCTTCAAATCAAAAAAAAAAAAAAGAAAGAATTTTTTTCTAAACTWTTTTTTTGTGAACAAACWTCTAGAWAYAYTTYGAAGAGCATTTTTATTGTGTTACAACCAAGATTAARCCAAAGAAGAACAATCCAGTTCCAATAAATAAGATTTATAATATCTTAAACAACTGTCGCTTTTGAGATTCCTTATATTATACTTAAATACTCTTAGTTAGTTTTCGTTTTGTTATTTCATTATTCAAACTATAGTGAATATTACTATTAAAGAAACAAGAATAAGAAAGACTACCAACTATCAGTTTACTTTTCCTTTCGCGTTATAAAGATATTTAATTTATTATTTTAAAAATATAAACACTATAACAAAGTCAATCTAAYATACATAAATAAGGTYAAGTAGAAATMCAGTCATTGTAATTTGTTATACATCCACATAAATAAATACTTAAAGAAAATGGCGTCTGTATCAACAAAAACTCCTACRAAGCTTTCAAGCTCAAAAAACACTCAACTCTCTTCAAATGACAGAAATGCTATATTTCATTACTATATGACTTTGAATAAATATTTCAATACAAACAAAATTGAAAGCAGTCCTGGTTCAGACAGAAGCAAATCTTCAAGAGCCGTCAAAGCTAGAAAAAGATTATTGAACCTCCACACTTACCAATTCTTTGAGTTGATCACTGATGTTCACGATGAAGTTGAAAGAAGAACAAACAGTGATCGAGAAAACGAATATTTGCTCCCGCAAGATGATCTACATTTAAAGAGAAATCAAGCCAGACAAAAACTTGCCAACCTTTCAATGAAAAGATTCCTAGATTTGGTTGATGATTTATCCTTTGAAATTAGAAGAAGACAATATGATTTAGACCCTCAATTTGATGATCCTGTTGAACATGCTGATGAGTCTGTGGTTGTCGAAGAGAAAAACAATGTTTCTCCTACAGTTGCTAACAACATCGGCAGCTCTACCACCGCAACAGACATTGAAGAACCAGAAAAAAGCATATCCACTAAGCCAAGCGTTCAACAAGTCAATGTAAAGAAGGCCAGCATGCAATGGTCAGATGATGAAGATGAACATGTTGAACCTGAAGAAAAAGAATCCAATATTTCTGAAATTGAACTACCTGCTGGATTTTCTAGACAGAATGTGAACATTACCAACAGCAACGCTGAGGCACCTTCATTTAACAAACCATCAGTTGATAATGTTAATCAAGTTGAAAAAGATTTTGCTTTACATGCTGCAAATGCATCCATTAATAAGAAAAATGAAGAAGTCGAAAAGGCTCTGCAGTTGAAAATTGATGATTTAACTAACAACAACAGTTCTTTAATCACCAAAAACAACCTTTTGAATGAAGAAAATACCAAGTTAAAKGAAAAGTTGGATTTGGAAATTCAAAACAAGAATCACTTGGTTAACGAATTATCAAACAATGAAGAGATAATAAATCATTTAAGATCTGAAGTTGAATCCCACAACAAGAGCAATGACAATGAGCAATACCAAGCTAAAAACTATATGAACATTGTATCTGACAATAAGCAGTTGTCCATAGAAAATGAAGATTTGAAGCAAAAAATCACAGATTTGGAAATTGCCAACAAGCTATTAAACACAACTGAAGGTATTAAAACTGATATGTTTGATGGAAACATCTCTAACTATGGTGAGGAATATTTCAGTCAAGGAATAATTCCAGTTGATTATGTGAACGAGTTTCAAAGCAAAGTTGTTGAATTTTCCAAGAAAGTGCAAGAGTACAATCCACAACAAAGCAACAAGAATTTGTTTTTATCTGCAATTAATTTGTCCGATACAGTTACCAACATTGTCAGATCAGTTGAGATGCAAGATAGTAAGCAATTGTACACAGAGTATTGTATACTAGCAAACACTTCATCCACTCATTTGATTACAACCTTAAAGTATCAATCCAAGTTCTCTGCAATTTTCCCTAAAATAATCATTCAAAATGCTCTGTTGGAGATATTGGGATCATTGTACCAATTGGTGTACAAGGCTGGTTGTAACATGAATGAGGGGAATGTTCAATCAAGCCCTAGTGTAAGAGCCAAAAGAAATTTAACCAATAGATCTATATCTGATATATCCAAAAGTAGTGAAAAGGAAGTTGCACCATTGGAAAAGGCAACCAATGAGTACAATGATTCTCCTGTAAGACCGTTAAAAATAACCCAAAGAATGTCCTCTTTGCCCCAAATAGATGATCTTGCTGGTGCAGCAAGTACCAATGGTGGTAACATKAGTGCCACTAGAAAGCACTCAAACACAGGATTATTTAGTGGAATGTTACTGACCTCCAAGGAAAAGGACCAAGGCAATGAAAATACACCAAATGACTTCAGTAAGAAGAATGTTAAAGGATTGAGTCTGAATTTGAACAAGGATAMTGARAGACTTAACATGGACAAGTCCACAGCTAACAAGTCTCAAGGAATATTGAACAGAGTYAAGGCMTTTGAGGAGAGTTCCTTTAATGARGGRAACAACTCATCAAAGGACTTTGTAGGCAATGTATCTGAYGTGTCTTTGGARTCAAGAAGYCATAAAARAACACCATCMAAGTCATTTCAAGAGATAGATATATTGCAGAARAGAAACTCTTTACARTCAATTGAGGATAGAGTGTCTGCGTTTGGAGAGATGAAGAATGCCAAGGTCGACAAGATCAAGAGTGACTTGAGAAAGAGCATTGAGAACAAGCCAATTGATGTCAGTAACGATCATGATGAAAAAGGACAAGAGAAAGGATATGTTCTGAGTGATGATGAGAAGGACTTRAATTCCTTGCTGCGTTATTTGGAGAACGAGTCCATAGAGGTGATCTCYACCATCCAGTCCTTGTTGACGTCTATCAAGAATCCAAAGACAACTATTAAGGAGTTGAATGGTGAGAGTGAGAAGATAATGCACGTTGTGGGTAAAGTGTGTGAGAATGCGATGGTTTCTGTGGAGAAGAACRGTGATTTGAAGACGATCGGAGAGTATATCATAACAAGTTTGCAAGACTGTGAGCGAAGAATGAARTCGCTGATTGAAACTGACAGTGSGGAGTATCCTGACAAGGCGTTCAAGCAGAGATTGGCGGGGATTGCATTTGACATAGCCAARAATGTGAAGAAGTTGGTTAAGGTTGTGGAGGAGTTATCCTTGAARAAGGAGATAGCTCACTTGGATCAGCAACTACTGTAAAATAAGAAGTATGTAACAGATTGTAATTTAACTCTTTTTTTTTTTTAAATTATTTAACTTTAAAAATATATACATGACAAAATAAGCAATATGGCATTATACCTTGATGATATCAACTAGTTTGGATTCAAAATCAGCAAACTTACCGCTGTTATAGTTGAACATGTGCAARAAGCCCAAAACAGCAAAAGGCTCAATATGGGAGATGTTGTTGATGTCGAGTTTCTCGCTGTATTTTTCAGATAGRAGRTCAAAGTAGGATTTTCCGATGGAGGAGAAGTGTGCGTTGTTTCCAGCTGTTTCGACTTGCTTGTTGTTGCTGTATCTGATGAATGGTTGGGGAAGTCTTGAACCAGCRAAGAACTGRTGGCTGACAAGCAAGTTGGCTGGGAGCTTGTGAGCAACGAAGTCAGTGCCAAACAAGGAGGTCAGYTTGGTGTGCAGTTCGGAGTAGTGTGAGTCCTGGAAAGGAAGCTTGACTTCCTCCAAGTTGTTYAAATCAGGCAAGAAGTTCTGTTGTTTATTTTCAGGGTTGATGTGGGAAAGCAAAGGAACGATGTTATCTGACTTTCTGATTTCCCTAAGCTTTGTTTCGTTGATCWTATGGTTTGAGTGAGGAGTAGGAAGTTTGATTTTRGCCTTTAAAAATCTTTTGGCTTGCACTTGAGAGAAGAACATTGCTGTGGTAWGTGTATATATGGTGTTTGGTTATATGATGAGAACATATGAAATAAAAAACCATCGTCAAATATTTGTAATATACTTGCGATWGAAATATATTGTGAATACTTAATAAAAAGTTTCAAAAAGAAAGCAAGTGAAGAAAAAAAAAWWWTTTTTTTGGGARAAGCCMGGAATCGGACATAAGACGTTTCAAATATATCWAAATAATGCTTATCCAGCAGAAGGTATAGTTCACAATTACAATTTATATSTACAAAGTTTGCGTTATTGTTTCTACTTTTTTACATATCAAAAGTATGGCTCTTATTTKTTGTATCACATTCTTTGTAATATGCCTTTCATTGAAATCTTCGTGTTAAAYAARTCCTGTTAATACTTTTTTTGTATTAGGATAASCATAGCAAAGATSTAACGCTACCAGATAAGTTTCACGTGTCGTATTTACAAAAGCGCTACCAGAATAACAGCAATGTCCAAAAAGAGCASTTCGTTAACATTTCTTTTTTTTTTTTAWAAATTATTTTTTATTAAAATAAAATCCATCTTTTAAATAATACTTTTTCAAAACCTTCTCCTCTGTTGAAATCAACAAATATATAGAAAAAACACCAAAGAAACTCACTAAAATTATAAATAATGGATATTTTTAAGGTTCTTACCAGAGGGACTAATATAAAGTCTAACTCTATCAACAAAAACTATACCAAGACCACTAAGAAGTCATCTGTAGAAGAGGACAAAGAATTAGACTTTTTCCACAACCAAAGCAAAAATCAAAACTCTTCYAAGGATCATGTTGAAGAAGAAATCATAGAAGATGAAGACATATCCATGAAGGACTTGTTGATAAAAAACCATTTCAACGGGAAGTTGATATACAATATTGATAATCACTTGCTRAATGTTGATAAGCCAACTGAAATCCAATCCAAGTCAATAAAGTTATCCATCGAAAGAGAAAACGCAGATGTTGTTGGTATCTCCCCAACAGGTACTGGTAAAACTTTGGCATTTATGATTCCATTGATCTCCAAGATAATAATGAACACCAATGATTCCAACATGAACTCATTACAAAGTATAATCATCGCACCAACTAATGATTTAGCCAAGCAAATATTTCAAGTCACTGAAAGTATTGTGCAAGGTATTGTGTTGAACCACAAGCAAAACAGCAAATCCAACTGTAAATTGGAGGCTCAATTGTTGAATAGCAAGCTCTCAAACAAATTATTGTTTGAAAATGTTAGCAATCTTAAGATGCCTCAAATTATTATAAGTACACCAAAGAGATTGATATCTGTATTGAACAAGGAGAACACCGATGTTATCTTGGAACACTTAAAGGTTTTTGTCATTGATGAGTTTGATCAATTATTCTCTAGTGATTTCAGCAAACAAACAGAGAAATTATTAAGCCTTTTGGATGACAAGCAACATGTTARTAAGTGGATGTACTCAGCCACCAAGCCTGAAGAAAAAGTGTTCAACAATATAATCAAGAAACAYATGACAAAGCCGGAATTGATAGAGTGTAAGTACTCCTCGAAGTTGACTTCTAATATAGTCAAGCCCAAAATAACTGAATCCTTAGTGTTTGTTGGTAATGAACAGGGTAAACTGTTACAATTGAGACAGCTACAGCAAAACTCCCAATTCATACCTCCAATGTTGATATTYTTAGAGTCTCACTCCCGTTGTATGGCATTGTACAATGAACTGAAGTATAACAGTATCCCAATGGCCACTTTGCATTCCAAAATGTCATTGAACGAAAGAGAAAAAGTCATCAATGATTTCAAAGAGGGTAAAGTATGGGTGATAATCACAACTGATATTATGGCCAGAGGTTTGGACATCAATGGTATAAGAACAGTTATCAACTACGACATTCCAAAGAACAAGGAATTGTATATACATAGACTGGGTAGAGTTGGTAGAGGGTTGACCTCTTATAACACCAGGGGAAACAAGAAAATAGAATGTGAATGTATCACTTTATACTCCAAGATAGATGCCAAGGACGTCATCCCAATAGCCAAGGTAATGAAGCAACACGGTGCTGAAAATATTCCTGATTGGCTAGTGGAAGGTCGTGTCAGAGAAAACAAGGATAAAAAGGATGACAAGAAATTGAAGAGAGAAAAAATCAGTACTGTCCCAGGTATCATCAGAAAAGAAAGAAGAATGAAGAAGGAGATGATTGAAGCTTCCAAAAAGAGAAAACAAGAAGGAATCGTCAGACCTGAAAAGAAGCAAAAGAAGATTTCACAATCATAATCATAGACCTGGAGGAAAAWAAAGCCATCTTTTTTTGGACATGGAGATATTATATAAACTTGAATAATATGTCAACGAAATAGGAAACGCATTYTTAATAATCACTATTCAATTACTTAATGTTCATTATTAATTTTCTTCTTAAAATGTTATATATAGAATTGGGAATATATTGTAATGTTTAAAGTTTTATAAAACAAACTTAAATGATAAATACAAAAAAACACATATGATMACCACAGATTTGTATACTCATAGGTGTATAATATTTTTGATTYACTTATTTTTTATAAATGTTTTATAAAAGGAACAYAGTCATGACACATTTTAATGGTGTTCTTCTTCATGCTTTGGTAAGTAGATTGGGTAACCAACGAATTTACCTCTACCGATWGCTTCACCAATAGCAAAGAAACCTAAGACTTGAACGGCACCTAAACCGTAGTACAACCATTGTCTGGTGGTGACCTTGACTARTCTATCGTATGTAGCATCACTGCTTTTCCARGATGTCTTTAAGGCATCAAAGGTATACTTGTAAACTTGCTTGAATTGAGCAATGCTTGGTGGAGCTAAACCTTCRGTGACGTAGATTTTCTTAGCAGTGGTGGTAACCTTGTTTAAAATTGAAGACATTTGTGTACTAATTGATATGGTTGTATATTTAAAAAAGAAAAACTATGTTGTTATGAGATATATTCAACTGAGACAATAAAGTGATGTAAGGATCCTTTCTAACAATATTTGTTTTTATTTTGGGGAGATACACATGTAGTCTTCATTATARAAATACATATTAGCTTTGTCAAACAAAGTAAAAAAAATAATAAACCAGTGCCTYACACAATTATWAAAGCTCAAAAAATTTTTTTTTGGTAGAGCGAACGAATGGAAAAAAATTTTCTTTTTTTTTGGTGGAATYTTCAGAAACACCAGCCTATTTTTTATGAATTGAGAAGATATACAAGCTCTGTCATTGCATGATTGCTAGGAAATCAGCTAGTAACATTAAAACAAATAAATAGCTCTTTAGTTATGATCTATTCAGCTGCTTACTTTRATATGKKGAAAAGATRGTATATTTAATCATCGTTTAGTCTTSTGGKCTTAAATGTGATTTTTCACAGCTGGTCATGTGATCTTTACCCAATTGGAAAACAATTTCACGTAAATGAAAWATAACTTTTACCTATTAACTAATTATTATAAAAACAAATCGCAATTTTCGAAATATATACAACATGTTACAAACTTCATCAGAGTAATCATCTACTAA
Source organism: Hanseniaspora opuntiae (assembly GCA_001749795.1). Taxonomy (NCBI): domain Eukaryota; kingdom Fungi; phylum Ascomycota; class Saccharomycetes; order Saccharomycodales; family Saccharomycodaceae; genus Hanseniaspora; species Hanseniaspora opuntiae. The sequence goes on from LPNL01000006.1 coordinate 217,151, forward strand.
TAGATATATGCTTTACTGATCTTACATTCTTGGTAATCAAGTCACCATCACCAGTCATACTATCTATAATAATACCAATGTCTGTGTTGGTTAATGCTCCTAATCTACTCAAGTTAGACATGCTTTCATCCTGGCTTATGTCATCGTCTTGCTTAGCTTCTTCAACCAACTCCCTGAACTTTTTGATCAATTCAGAAACTGATATGGTATTTTCCAACACGTAGTTGTTCATTTGTAAGTAGTTTATCAACCACGTTTGGAACTCTTCTCTGATTGCTTGCTCATCAACTGAGTGTCCTGTTTGTACAAGACCCATATCGATCTTTCCTGTCTTTGGGTCTGTGGCATAAGCCTTGATTGCAGATTGCATYAATCTACAGGCTTCCTTAACATCCGCAACGTCAACAGTGTCTGATAATCTCATCTTTGCRTGTGCCTCGGATAATCTGATCATTGATTCCAGTTGTCTTGTTGTTGCTGTGATTCTCTTTTTATCAGAGTCCGGATCATCACCCATTCTTCTCATGTTAACATATGTCTTTGTTAACTCTTCACCTGCCTCTGGTGTCAACTTAGGATGCACATTTTGCTTTGCATAGTTGATGTACATTGTCAAGAACTCAATGGACAGTATATCATTAGTGGATCCTGTCTCGACACTGTCCTGCAAGTACAAACTTGTTAGGTGTGTGGCTARTTCTCTGTCCAAATCTTCATTGACCTTGTCCAAAATCAAATATACCAAATCAAATCTGGATAACAATGGGGGTGGCAAATCTATATTTTCAGTTACTGGCAAGTTTGGATCATATCTGGATTTGATTGGGTTAGCAGAGGCCAATATGGAAGTTCTTGCATTCAAGGTGGTAATGATACCAGCCTTGGCAACAGATATTGTTTGTTGTTCCATAACYTCATGTAAAACCGATCTTGTTGAATCATTCATCTTATCGAATTCATCAATACAACAGATACCACCATCAGACAAAACCAATGCACCYGATTCCAAGACCAGTTGCTTTGTTTCTACATCTCTTGTAATGTAAGCTGTTAGACCCACTGCAGAAGACCCCTTACCAGATGTGTAAACACCTCTTGGAGCTATCTTGTGAACATATTTCAAAATTTGAGACTTAGAAGTGGAAGGATCACCRCATAACAAGATGTTAATATCACCTCTATATCTTCCTCCCTTCTTGAATGTCTTGTTTGTACCTCCAAACATTTGTAGAAGAATACCCTTCTTCACATCATCCATTTCATAAATGGATGGTGCTATTGATCTAGCCAAGATATCATAACAATCATATCTCGAGGCCAAAATATGTATTTTATCCACGTCTTCTGCTGATAGCTGTCTGATTTCTTGTACACCAGAACCACCAGCTTCTTCCTCCTCCATTTCCTTTTGAAGAAGTTGTTGTTCAATTGTGGATGTATCTAAGTCCAACTTATCATTTGARATTTTCTTGACATGGACCACATCCACATAGTCCTTAAAGATGTTTCTTAATGCCCTTTGTCTAGGGTTCGATCTCACAGGTATGCACTTGAATATACCAGTTATGACCACTTTGTCACCTGCTCTACAAGAATCCACTAGTTCATCATAAACAACTAGGGAAACGGAGTGTGGGGTTTGACCATCTGGGACTAGATCTGGAGTCTCTTGTAGCTTTATAACTTGCTTATCACTGAAGGTACATCTATTGTGAACCAAAATCATACTGTTGGAAGCTGTACAGCTTGGAGAGGTACATTTGCTTGGTTCCTTGATAGTACCCTTGTTGATGGATACTGCTTCATGATGATTACAAATACCACATCTAAAGTATGCATTCTTCATGTCTGGTATGACTGCTGAGGATCTCAAAACCAAACCTTTAATACTTATCAACTTGTCCATGTCACCTGGATTCAAGTCTCTGATACCTCTGCTGTTTTCAATGTTGTATGGTCTAACTCTAGGAAACTTCAATTCCAACTCATCTCTGAAGGTCATCCATTCCTCGTCATACTCACAGATTTTCATCAAACAGTCCTTCAAAATATCATCCATGTAGACAATAACTTCATTAGGGTACTTCAGCAGCCATCCGTACAGCTTCTTRTATCTTGAGTTGACAAGCATGTTTCTGCAGTCCAAATTCAAATTGATCTTTTTCATTTGAACCATCTTTTTCATTTTTTCAACGTAAAAGCAATCATCATCTCCATCTTGGAACACATATTTCTCAGCCAAGTCAGAGTCTGGATTGATCAGGTTATATTCATAATCCTTTCTGTCAGCATACTTGAAGTTCATCAAGAACTGTTCAAAGATTCTTCTGACTTCAGCTGTGTCCACACTTGTACCCCAAATGACAGATTTAGGACCTTGATCATCGTCATTGTAATCATCAAYGGGGTCACTGCCCAAGCCGGAGCTTGGAACATTGTTCTCGTTGTTRTAAACATGACTGGAGTTCATATCAAARTCACTYGTCATGGAGTTCAATTCTTGTTGTCTGGTAATATTGTTTCTTGATGACTGAGATCCTAARTCACTACTCGTCATGTTAAACAATCTTTGTTCATTAGTTGTTCCTATATCTGATCTCTTTTGATGTCTAGGTGTTCTTCCTATTTCACTGTTCAAAAAGGAAGATGAATTACTTCTAATGTTACTGTTGATTTCAGATGATAACGGTTGTCCAGGAATACTTGATACATTTTCGTGTTGTGAGTTCAAATTGTTGTTGGTGTTTTGATTTGTTACATTCAAGGAAGAAGAGAATGTTTCTCCTTGACTTCTAGCATTGTTGGAATCACCCAAAGATGAATCTTCAATGTTGTTATTAGGTAGTCTTTGTTCCAACTCAGAATTCAAATGTGGATTTGGATCTGAGCTTGGTAAAAAGTTGTTGTCTTCAGAAGGTAATTGAGACATCTATGTTATGTTATCTATAAAAAAAAAGGTTTTTATGCTTTAGGGGGTTTCCTGGAGATGTAGTATTATGATGATAWAATTTTCAATCTGTACTGAAYAATTATAAAAAAGAAAGCCAAACCAAAAATGAAATATGTAAACATATCAACATCAAGATAATTTAGCWCTTTTTTTTCAAAAAACAAAAACTGSCAAGATTYTRATWTKTTTTCCACCAGATCACGTAAACCTAAAAAAAAAAATTTTTTTTATCAATATATTCACRTATRTTACCCGTTAAGGAAATATAATTACATCTGTAAATTGTATATATATTCAATGCTAATCCTCCAGAATTCTATAAGCTATCTGATTGAGCTTGTGATTCTAGCTTYTGTATTATATCTGGATCCTTCAAAGCCCACAGCTCTTTTACTTTTGATGCATAATGATCTACCGTGTCCTTAATGATCTTTCTACTGAATTTGCTTTCTAAATCAAATCCTATAACCTCTACCATGGTGTTTTTACTGTATGGACATCCGTTAACTTTATTTAGCATTTTGATCAATGCTTTTGTATCCGTGATGATTATCTTTGCCTTTTTAGAATCTGGTTCCAGATTGCCAGTCTTTGTTTCATTTGACAAGTCAGTATTAATTGACATATTCTGAGTTTCATTACCTTTCRAGAGCAACTCTTCCGAATCCTTTTGTAATTTGTCTATATTTCTTTTCTTTGATTCATTTTCTTTGTCTTCAGGTAAACCTAAAGGTTCATTGATATTGATAGGTGTAGGATAAAGAATTTTGGCAGAAATACTGTCAATATACGCTCTATCGTTTTCATTAAAGAATGATTGTTGCAGTGGATCCAAATACACAGCCGATTCTTTGTTGTTGAATTGAATAGTTGGAATCAATAGCGTCTTTTTCTTGGTATTCTTGCTTTTTGAATCTTTGGATCCTGATCCTGCAGCATCAGGTTCAACAAACTCTGAGAGTTCCTGAGCAGAATCTTCTTCGTCRTCATCGTCATCTTCTTCATCCTCACTATCCAGCTCATCACCCTCYTCGCCATCATCATTGTCTCCATCAAGATCCGAGTCTATGTACTCCAACGCCTCATAATCYGAATCCTTTCCATACTCAAAGTCAGTTTTCTCAACATCAAATGGATTGCTAGGTGGTAAAGTTATACTCTCGGAGTACGTTCCTGTAAATGGAAGACCCTGGTTCTCGTAGAATTTCAAGTATTTGTGGGGAACYTTTTCCAGAAGCTTCATCAGTTCATTGTCTGGCATATCCCCTCTGTCACATTCATGGAATACCACCAATGAGTTGTCTTGCAATGTTATCAAAACCTGCTCACTTAAATACTTGGACTTCAAGGTCTTGAGGTTTTCAAATGATTGCTTGATGGCTTGTGATAAATCTTCTTGAGAAGCTAATATGTTATCTATCTCACTAACTCTTGATGGAGCAGAGTTGTCAAATCTTTCAAAATTCGATTTCAAATAGAAATCTTGAAAATCTTGATCAAAGTTACAAATCTGTTTTCTTTCTAATTGTCCATCAAATGARAAGTTSTCTGTTGCGTTGAAAGACGACTCTACCTCAATAACGGAATCATCAGTGACAGAATGTAAGGTTATAGGTCTTGAAAATGTTCCTGGTTTCAAATTCTTTTTTTCTATRTTATCTGGGCCATCAGTTTTCTTTTTAAAGAAATTTGATATTCTCAACTTGGAAAGGTTCTCTTCTTCTTTTTGTTGCTTCAACTTTTCCTTTTCCAGCTTTTCTTGTTCTTTCTGATACCGTTGCTTTTTTCTCTCCTCTAGTTCTGCCTCCTTTTGCTTTCTCTTTTCTTCAAGTTCTTGTTCCCTTAATCTCTTTCTTTCTTCAACTTCTCTTTCTCTAGCCCTTTTCTTTTCTTCTATTTGTTTTTTCTTTTCCTCAAGCTCTCTTTCTCTTTCCTTCTTCTTTTCTTCAAGTTCAAGTTCCTTCAATCTCTTCCTTTCCTCCAGTCCCTTTTCCTTAATCCTTCTTTTTTCTGCTATTTCTTGTTCCTTCAATCTCCTTTTTTCCGCAAGTTCTTGTAGATATTCAGCTTTGGTTCTTTTAGGTTTTTTGTTGACTTGGTTCTCGGCATTTCCACTATATGTTGCATTGTCCTGTGGCACATCACCTCCGACAAGTGATTTATCAACGTCTGACATATCCAAGTTGAATTTATATTYGGTTGGGTGTATTTTGTTAACCTACTGCTGTACTCAATCTGTGATATACCGTAWTGAAGAAGAAGARAAAAAAAAGAAAAATAATTTTTGAACACCAAAACGCGAAACTAAAAACGATGAATTCTCAAATATTTTTCGCCCCATTCAACTATGTATGTTAAAGCATTCTGTGAAAAAAACTATACATTTAACATCAGAAATGAATCATTGTTTTTTTTCCAAACATAAAACAACACKTACTTACTGAATAYATAATCTACATGTTGCCAAAAGACTCCTCTATTAGGTTTTCTAGGCTTTTCTGGGTATCATTATTCTCTTTATTTAACTCTACATTATTATCGTGATTAGCCAACATCGAGTTCATGCGTAGTTTGTGCCGCGTGGTACTTTTGAGTTCATCAGGAATGATAAAGTTTTTACTGTTCAGGGATCTTGAAAGATTCATCGAGGCAGGAAAGCACATGTTCTTGTCTGTAAAATCYGTGTCCTTTTGCATATTCTTTATAACTACAGAGTTGACTCTATTTTCAAAAAGCTGTTTATGACTAATTTTWAGTATATCTGCCTGTAATCTTGCTAATCTTTCGAAGAAATCATCTACATTAATTTCAGGAAAATTTATTTTTGCTGAAACTTCTGACAAATCACCTATGGAATTGTTGGCCGTGAAAGTAATCAAGTCTTGAAGGTATTCCTGCAATGCATCGTAGCTTTCCTCAATATGCTGCAACATGATGTCATCAGCATAACAATAATTCATCTTAAGTTGATTGATCAATGCTTGTGTGAAGGGCAAATAGGTATTTAAAAAAAAATTGTTCAAACAACATTTGAATCCTGTTTGAAAATCATCGTTTTCTGCTGCTAGTAAGTCTGCTAACTCGCTATTCATTTAGTTTATTGGGTCAATGCACTCTGCTCTTGAAKGTCTATATTAAATTTAATATACACACTAAGATATTGATAGAAAAAAAGTTAGATTAATTTCAAACTTAAATTCATTGGCGGTTTTTGAGTTTCTTGATGATAATCAAAGTACACAAAACTGCTTAAAGATCATTTTTTTTATCACTCACTCTTGATTATGGTTATTGATTAAACATCAACTTTGCTTAATTCCGAATCACCAGACTAAATATTACGCCAGAGAAAAAAAAAAGATGTGTAAAAGTTACAACCTCGCATGTACATTTTATCAAACATTAATGACAAGATCATATGATGCAGATAACCCATAATTTAAAGTCTTTTTGTAATAAATTAATTGAAATATGACACAGGTTTATAAATGCTCCTTTGAAGGATGCCTTTCAGAACTRATAACTTTTGATRCAGCTAATAACAATGGAAAAAAAGGTATAACTCATTTAAACAAAAATTTCATTGACAAATATAAACTTTTCACCCATCCACATGCATCAAAAGAAACGGATGATGTAGAATTTTTAGTAACCAGCAGTTTTTGGGAATTTGACAATATTGGAGTCTCAAGATCAATTGAATCATTAAAGCTAGAGGATGATTCCCAATACACTCTTACTTTTAACAATGCGGAATATTTGCTAAAAGCAGCAACTAAATATTTGATATGTGGAGAATGTGACAAGGGACCATTAGGTGTTATAGTGCAGGTAGAGGAGATAAGCAATCCTGAAAACAGAAGAGAACTCTGTTTGCTAAGTACTGCTGCTGTTCTTGTAAATTGATTTATATAGCATTTATATGATTTCTGTTAAACGTGCCGGTGATTAGTCACGTGTATGTCAGCTCCAGATTGTATATAAATTGCCATTGAGGTAAAAAAAAAGACCAGGGTGATAGCCTAACCAAAATACTTCCCTTTTAGGAAAAATTGCTTTTTTTTTCCTTCTCAWTTTCTTTTTTTGTTTCTTTTTTTTTTTCTTTTTTCCCAAGTAAAAGTACACACAGAACACTTTAAGTGCGTCGAATTTTTCTATAGTTTTGTTAATTGAACACTGATTTTAAATTTGCATCTGATTATAAGGTTGCTTTATCAACACATTATATTGATATARCGTAAGTAGATTCATGATCCTATTAACAAATTTATAGTTAGAATAGAAAAATTCAAAAGTACTTAACTATATAACCAAAAAGCTAAATATTCTTATTTGTTTTAACTACGAAAAATGGCTACCAGAACTCAATTTGAAAACTCTAATGAAATTGGTGTATTCTCCAAATTAACTAACTCCTACTGTTTAGTTACTTTAGGTGCATCTGAAAACTTCTACTCTGCCTTTGAACAAGAATTAGGTGACTCTATTCCTATGGCCCATACAACCATCGCAGGTACCAGAATTATTGGTAGAATGACTGCTGGTAACAGAAGAGGACTATTGGTTCCAACACAAACCACTGACCAAGAACTACAACATTTAAGAAACACTCTTCCTGATGAAATCAGAATCCAAAGAGTTGAAGAAAGATTATCAGCTCTAGGTAATGTTGTTTGTTGTAATGATTATGTAGCTTTAGTCCACCCAGATGTTGACAGAGAAACCGAAGAAATTATAAGTGATGTATTAGGTGTTGAAGTATTTAGAACTACCATTTCAGGTAACGTTCTAGTCGGATCATACTGTTCTCTATCTAACCAAGGTGCCTTGGTTCACGCCCAAACCAGTGTTCAAGATCAAGAAGAATTAAGTTCTTTACTACAAGTTCCAGTCGTTGCTGGTACCGTTAACAGAGGTTCTGCTGTTGTTGGTGCCGGTATGGTTGTCAACGATTACGTTGCTGTCACTGGTTTAGATACCACTGCCCCTGAACTAAGTGTTATTGAAAGTATATTCCGTCTACACGACGCTCATCCGGACTCTATTTCTAAGAACTTGAGAGATACTTTGATTGAGACTTATTCTTAAATTCGCCTAACATATTTTATACCATTCCATACAAAATGAAAGGTACTTTTAATTATATATAGAGCTATAATCATACAATAAGCTAGTCTAGTTCATATGTACAATCAAGCTATCCATAATCTGTCTATATCTGCGTCCCCTTAATTWACTTTTAGAGGCSAAATTAATKKYATGYCAGATCACGTGCATAAAAAWGATCCCATTTTTAAAAAATGGGTGAAAAAAAAAACYATGTATTCCGCGAAACAAGTAAAAAAAAAATAAAAACAAATACATACAAATTTTTAAGTATTTACTTTAATTATTGAAATTGACAACAGTACTACACCAAAAGTAAAAAAATCAATAGTTACTRTAGGCTTTTTGTTTCTCTTTCTAAARACATGAATTTTTATAAAGGTTGTAATAAACTATCATTGAGATCGGAAGCTATTGAACACTTGATTCAATTGGCTTACGAAGATGAAAAWGAYACYTCTTTCATTGACACTACAAGAAGTCAATTGACTGTTTCYTTGTTAAAAGGAAAGAACAACAAGGCTGCGATAGCTTTACAGTCCTATCCTTTGTTATTTTCAGAGATTGAAATTTTAATTGGAATTTGTGAAACATCRCCAACCAATGTTCCTAATGCAAAGTCAACCCTAAATGATGTAATTATCCCTTACTTTCAAGTWTTAAGTAAGCARCTRTTTTCTGATATYGTTTTRAACAARTTTTCAGCATCTAARCTRAAAAGYCARAAAMAYATYACAGGCTTYTCTATTTATGAAGTCATGGCAATAAAGCTGTCCAAGTTTATGATTAGATGTCATGGTTTATTTGATGAGTTGAAACCTTTGGTAGAAACCACATTTGCTAATTTTTTTAATTCATTAAACTCCAAATTTGTCACCAATGATATATTCATTGTATTGGGTATTTTCAAAGCTGCCAATGAGATGGGATACAAGTCAGCTATACATGAAAAGCTGGTAATCTCTGGTTGGAAGTTTTTGTCATTATATGAAACCAAATTGAAGCTCATCATACAAAATGACATTGGTAATGAAAATTTGAGTACTTACTATTCATCAAATGAAGAAATAACATCCGATATCTTTTTATTTGAAATATTAAAGATTCAAAACAAGATTTTGGGGTCTGTTTTCATGTTCAACGAAGAATGCGATTCTTTTATAGAAAAAATGTTGGTTTTAAAGAGAYGCAATGAAGTCAACCCTGACAAGTATGGTGATGTGTATGAAAATAACTTACATATCTTTGAACAAAATAAAGATTTCTTGACAGTAATAACTTTGTACTCTAGAAACAAACTACAAGAATTTGAAGATAAGGAGTTGGATGTTTCATCATTCGAAAATTTGAATCATTTTTTTGAAATTCAAAGCTTGTTGTTGCAAACTAGTTCTTTGAACTTTTTCAATTTTAATGTTAAAAATGTTAGCTCATGTATTTCAATATTCAAGARATTTGTGAGCACTTTCAAGACAAGCTCGTTTTTACCATCTGCTGGCTTTTTAAAATCCATTGTTGCCTTTGCTTCTTTGATGAATTWTTACACAGATGATATTGCTTCTGATTTGGTGTCTTTTTTCCCAGTTTTAATAACTAATACTTAYGTCACTCAAGAGTTTGTAGAAAGCATTTCTGAAATTTTTGCTAATGGGCTTCCAGCTTTGACTGAAGATGCAGTTGTAAACTCAATTTATGACATCAGCAATCTTTTGGGTGAAGGTAGAGACAAATTTTTACACAAAAGAAAGATGACCTTAACAAACTCTTTCAAGGAGACCACAATTTCYAGAAAAAAATCCACATCATTGGCTCCTTTCCAATCAATGAACATACTATCAAAGGTTCTTAACAAAAAGAATAAAGGTTTGAATGGATCTTCTTCTTCCTTAAATGCYACAGATGGATCACAAAACTCTATCAATGAGTCWGCTGATTTCTTAGTGGATGCCAMGGCCGACGACGAATATGCAATTAGCACTGATGCCTCCGTTGAAAAGGCTGTTGTATCTTTGGTTACCATTGCAGYCGCATACAAAGATAACTCTATAACAGGWTTGATCTTGACCATTTTAATTCAAAAGTATGACTCAGTAAGCTYAAACTTGGATGTGTATATTTTGGAAAACTTACACACTTTAGCTATTGTTGTTGAGAAGAATGAGTTTAACATGGTTGTTAAGTTTTTGCATCAAATCAACTTACAAACACAGGATGATGTTAAGAGAAATGTGTTGARGGCAAGTAAAGCCAAGATTGCTAAGAGCTTGAAGGAAAATAGAAAATTCAACGAGGATGTTTACAACAATTATCTAAAGTTCTTATTGGAGGACTTGGATTCCAACTTGTCAGAAAAATCCTTTGATTTGAAAAGGTCCAAAAAGGCTGAAACTGATCAGCTATTTGTTAATATAAAGACTTTCAATGAGTACATATCACTGTTAGCTGCGTTATTACCAGATAGTAATGATGAAAAATTGAATGTTGATGGTCATACTGAATCATTGATGAGGGATTTATGGATAAAATTGGCAACTCACGGCTTTTACTTCAATGTAAAGTCACAAAGATTGGAAAACTGCTTGGATGGTAAAATCTCTATAAACCCCGACAAATTAAAGATTATTGCCTTAAACACTACTCCATTGGCTGCGTTCAGTCTTCAAAATACTTCTGAAACCTCTTACAAGTTGAACATGATTTTACAGAGACCTGTGCTTTCTGTCATCACTGATTTCCAATCCAAGGCCTTGAAAAAAGAGTTTGGTTATTCAGGAAATTTAACTGATGATCAAATTCTGTTCCTGACCTCGGCCATTATGCTAGAATATCATAGACTGATGATTTCTCCTGAAGATGCTATCTGCCTAACTTTGGAATACATGTCAGACGATACAATAGAACAAGATTTTGGATCCTTCTTTGAAATTTTTGCCAAGGATTTAGCCCACACCATATGTTCTGCCAAGAAATTTAGATTAAAGACTTCTTTGGATCAATACTCAACTATCTTGACATCAGTTATTTTGAAAATTTGCTCCAGAAATAAAAATGTCCAAAAGTCAGGCTTTTACGTTGCTGACAAGTTGATCAGTTATCTACCTGAATGCTTGAATACCAAAAATAGTGTATTCTTGTGTTTGGATCTGCTGTCAACCTTATACCAATCTGTTTATGACGTTGCTAAGAACAAGTACCAGTTAAACATTGAWTACTCTGTTGGAAATAATAGYACTGTATCATTGCCCTTRTCTGAAGCCTGGAGAAAGGACACTTTAAGATACTTTGARCAGCATTGCTCCTCTTGGTTTGACATTATAATATCAMGAACACCTAAGGCTAGCAGAGCTCTTCTACTACAATACATCTCTTCGAAAATCGAAGACAACTTTAGTACAATGGATAAAGTTAATTATGGTGTATCTTTTGCCAAGAGCAAGTCCACTTCTTTGGGAGTTGGTCTAAATGATCCGGATTCTTACTTGAACCAGAAGATCGACCATTCTTTGAAGACCTTAAATGGACAGTGGACTTCGGTAGATCATTCTATTTCCTTCTTCACTGCTTCTTCTTCTTCCAATCAAGTATTTGAAAGCAAAATACTTAGAGAACAATACAAGGAATTGAAAACTCTCATTTTCACCGGTGTTGTACCTGATCAAAAAAGTGTTCATCTATTCTTGYGTATTGCTTCCAAGCTTTTATCTTCAAATYTRCAAAAAGAAGATCAATCCGAAAACGCAAACTACATATGCGATATTATTAATGCCTCATTTATTAAAGGACCAGGAACTTCYAACTTGTCATATGGTGTATCCTGCTGGGGCAGAGTTCTATCTGAGTACCCACAGTTGAGTGGGTTGTTYTTAACTGAATTGGTGAAGTTATGGGATATMCATATTAGAATTCCAGGTTTTACCTTGAATGAAAACAACGGTATTGGTCCATGTGAAGAAAGTATTATGCAGTACACACCAAGTAACACTGATGCCATTGTYAACAAAGCAGAGAAGTTATTAAAKGAAAGTGCTGGATAYGTTGACTTGTTTAAGTTTATTGAAGAATTATCTGTAAAAACCATGCAATTCAGTGATAACAATATCTTATCTGAATGCTTCGTTCAATTAATAAAGACYACCACYGATGTCATGGAATCTGCAGGTGATATCAACATACATCCTGCTTTGAAGTTTATGAAGTTGAGTTTGTTTGGTACCTTCTTCAAGGTAGCTGAGTCATGTCATAAAAGAATAAGTACAAAGTCCACTGAAACCATGTTCACTGTTAAGAATTTATCTAAAGTTGTCACATCTTTGACTAAGCAGTGCTTGAAACTGTTTTCTACGAAATCATTGTGGCCATTTGGAAACGATGAATTAGCTTGGGATGAATTGTACTATAGCATCAAAGGCATTTATAAGATGATATCATCTAGCTTGGAGGGAAAAAGCAATACCAGTTGGAATAAATTTTTGTTAGCTTCATGTGCCACTGAAATGAAAGTCTTACAGAAAATCTTAGTCCATGARATGTATTCAATTTCCATTTGGTCTGATCTATCTAGCGATAACAGATCAGGAAGAACTACATCCATTAGTCTAAGTAAATTAGACGAATCTTTAGTAAAGAGTGCMTTCRYCATTGATGTTCAACTTGCAGCTAGTTTGATTGATAGATATGTTGGATGGGGTGGTGCCAATGCTAGCTCATCAAAGGAAAGAGCCAAAATGAATAATTTCCTTGGTGAGTTGATCAATTTGTCTCCTCTGAAAGCAGCAAAGTCATATGGTCCAGGATTAAAGTATTTGTCAAATCAAAACTTTGTTAAGTATGGTTTGCTATTTGATAAGGTAGATCCAATGACCTCTTTGAATTATTTGCTTGATGTTGGTGAATACAACAAATTTGTTAAGTCACCGGAAACTTTGCCTTTGATGTTACAGTACTTCATGAAATCGTTGGAATCATTTAGTTCTCAAGTAACATTCTTCTACATTCCGCAAATTGTTCAATGTTTGAGATATGATAACAATGGATATGTAGAAAGATTCATATTAGATAGTGGTATGATTAACTCATACTTTGCGCATCAAATCATTTGGAATATGAAGGCTAACAAGTATAAGGATGATGCCATGGAAGTAGTTGATCCAATTTTGGGACCAAAGCTATACACCATTATAGAAAAACTTGAAGCCTCTTTCTCGGCAGAAGCTTTGGTATTCTACAGAAACGAGTTCAAGTTCTTCTCTGAAGTTACTGAGATATCAGGTACGTTAAAGCCATATGTCAAAAAGAGTAAGCCTGAAAAGAAGCAAGTCATTGATGCTGAAATGGCGAAAATCAAGGTGCTTCCTGGTGTTTATTTGCCATCCAATCCAGATGGAGTTGTTGTTGATATTGACAGAAAGTCAGGAAAGCCTTTGCAATCACATGCAAAGGCACCATTCATGGCTACTTTCAAGATAGAAAAGATTGATGAAGATGGCAARACCTTTACACAGCCACTAAGTGCCATTTTYAAGGTTGGTGATGATTGTAGACAGGATGTTTTGGCTTTACAAYTAATCAATTGTTGTAAGAATATTTGGTCTGAAATTGGGCTAGATGTTTACGTCTTCCCAAATAGAGTAACAGCAACTGATGGTGGATGTGGTGTTATTGATGTTTTACCAAACTCTATTTCAAGAGATATGTTGGGTAGAGAAGCAGTCAATGGCTTATACGAATGGTTTGTTTCCAAATTTGGAAGTGAATACACGCCATCYTTTGAGAAGGCCAGAATGAACTTTATCAAGTCATTGGCAGGATACAGTGTAATTTCTTACATTTTACAGTTCAAAGACAGACACAATGGTAACATCATGTATGATGACAGTGGACATGTATTGCACATTGACTTTGGATTTATTTTTGATATTGTTCCAGGTGGTGTTAAGTTTGAAGCTGTTCCTTTCAAGTTAACTAAAGAAATGGTCAGTGTTTTAGGTGGTTCCAAAAACTCTTTAGGATACAAACTGTTTGAAAAATTAACAATCAAGGCTTTCCTGGCTTTGAGAAAACACTATAAATTTATTCAAAACACCATTGAACCTATGATGGATAGTAACTTGCCGTGCTTTGGAGGTAAGACCATAAAGCATTTGCAATCCAGACTAGCGCTTGATAAATCCGAATCTGAAGCTGCTGATTTCATGAAGAGTAAGATATCAAGATCATATGAAAGCACATTTACAAAGGGTTACGATGAGTTCCAAAAGATGACAAATGGTATTCCATACTAAATAATTTATGTATATATCTCTTTTCTGTAAAGAAACAATCGTTTCACACAAAGATTATTTAATATGACACGGGTTTAGAAGTTCTTCATAGAGATAACAATGCGTTGAACTATCATTCCGATGGTCTGTGTAGCGCCTCTGTCACGTGTCTGTGCAGAGAAAAAAAAKTAAGCAAAACCGGTTTTCGGAAAAGTAAGTTTTTCGGTCTTGTTCAAAGAATTWAAACACAAGCGACGCACAGCCTGATCCCCTCTTTTCCCACCAAAATCAGCAACAAAAACCCAAAAAATCCCTTGCTTTTCCACATATTTGGTTTTTTTGGGCATTCACGCAAATTTATCTCCACGATCAAAACAAAAAAAAAAAACATGACTTTTGATTGCTAGCTTTTATATAAGCAATCATTTCAATCATTTCAGCAATGGATTTTCAAAGAAATTTTACATTACAGTGTYCTAAASTTAATAATTASTAGCTTATAKTTCTTTAWCTACAAAGAAAGWAGTGGCACAAACACCAAATTGTCATTGTTATTTATTTGAAAAGAACACACATATTTATTTATTAACATTCCCCGTTATGTTGTCCTCTTCATTCAAATGCTTCAGAGCTAACGCTAAAAGAACTCTAACCAGAGATTCTAAAGTCCACCAAAATTTATTGGAAGACCACTCCTACATCAACTACAAGAGCAACATTGAAAATGTTCACATTGTTAAGGAAAGATTGGGTAGACCATTAACCTACGCTGAAAAAATTTTATACGGTCATTTAGACAAGCCTCACGAACAAGAAATCATCAGAGGTTCTTCTTACTTAAAGTTAAGACCAGATAGAGTTGCCTGTCAAGATGCTACTGCTCAAATGGCTATYTTGCAATTCATGTCTGCTGGTTTACCAGAAGTTGCCAAGCCAACTACTGTTCATTGTGATCATTTAATCCAAGCCCAAGTTGGTGGTGAAAAGGATTTGGAAAGAGCTGTYAACTTAAACAAGGAAGTTTACGATTTCTTATCCTCMTCCACTGCTAAATACAACATGGGTTTCTGGGGTCCAGGTTCCGGTATTATCCATCAAATYGTCTTRGAAAACTATGCTTTCCCAGGTGCYTTGATTATTGGTACTGATTCCCATACTCCAAATGCCGGTGGTTTAGGTCAATTAGCCATTGGTGTTGGTGGTGCTGATGCCGTTGATGTCATGTCTGACTTACCATGGGAATTAAAGGCTCCAAAGATCATGGGTGTTAAGTTAACTGGTAAGATGAACGGTTGGACCTCTCCAAAGGATATCATCTTGAAGCTAGCTGGTATGACTACTGTCAAGGGTGGTACCGGTAAGATCGTTGAATACTTCGGTGAAGGTGTTGATACCTTCTCCGCCACTGGTATGGCCACCATCTGTAATATGGGTGCTGAAATTGGTGCTACCACCTCTGTCTTCCCATTCAACAAGTCCATGGTTGACTACTTAGGTGCCACTGGTAGATCTGAAATTGCTGACTTTGCCAGCTTATACCACAAGGACTTATTAGTTGCTGATGAAGGTTGTGAATATGATGAAACTTATGAAATCAACTTGTCTGAATTAGAACCATACGTCAACGGTCCATTCACTCCAGATTTGGCCACTCCAATTTCTGAAATGAAGAAGGTTGCTGTTGAAAAGGGCTGGCCATTGGAYGTCAAGGTTGGTTTAATTGGTTCTTGTACCAACTCTTCTTACGAAGATATGACCAGATCTGCTGAAATCATCAAGGATGCTGCTGCTCACGGTTTGAAGGCCAAGACCATCTTCACTGTCACTCCAGGTTCTGAACAAATCAGAGCTACCATTGCCAGAGATGGTCAATTAGACACCTTCAAGGAATTCGGTGGTACCGTCTTAGCCAAYGCCTGTGGTCCATGTATCGGTCAATGGGACAGAAAGGATATCAAGAAGGGTGACAAGAACACCATTGTTTCCTCCTTCAACAGAAACTTCACTTCCAGAAACGATGGTAACCCAGCCACTCACTCCTTTGTTGCCTCTCCAGAAATCACCACTGCCTTTGCCATTGCTGGTGACTTGAGATTCAACCCATTAACTGATAAGTTAAAAGATGCTGATGGTAAYGAATTCTTATTGAAGCCACCTTCAAGCTTCTCTGGTTTACCAACCAAGGGTTACGACAAGGGTGAAAACACCTACCAAGCCCCACCAGCTGACAGATCCTCTGTYAATGTCAAGGTTTCTCCAACCTCTGACAGATTGCAATTATTAAAGCCATTCAAGCCATGGGATGGTAAGGATGCTGAAAACTTGCCAATTTTGATTAAGTCCTTAGGTAAGACCACCACTGATCATATTTCTATGGCCGGTCCATGGTTGAAGTACAGAGGTCACTTAGAAAACATCTCTAACAACTACATGATCGGTGCTATCAACGCTGAAAACGGTAAGGCCAACACCTTGAAGAACAGATACACCGGTGAATACGGTGCTGTTCCAGATGTTGCCGCTGCCTACAGAGACAAGGGCATCAAGTGGGTTGTCATTGGTGATGAAAACTTCGGTGAAGGTTCTTCCAGAGARCACGCTGCCTTAGAACCAAGATTCTTGGGTGGTTTCGCCATCATCACTAAGTCCTTCGCTAGAATTCACGAAACCAACTTGAARAAGCAAGGTTTRYTACCATTGAACTTCGCTGACAWCGCTGCCTACGACAAGATCCAACCAGAAGACTCTGTTGATATCTTAGGTTTAACCACCTTTGCTCCAGGTAAGAACTTGGTCTTGAAGGTCCACCCAGCCGATGGTTCTGCTCCATGGACTACTGAATTAACTCATACTTTCAACGCTGAACAAATTGAATGGTTCAAGGCCGGTTCTGCTTTGAACAAGTTAGCTAAGAAATAAATTATATGAGAAGTTATAAGCAGCTATTATTTATTCAACAAAACATGCAATAATACATTTTTTAAAAGATACTTATTTAGAATCTTATTTATAATATTTACGTCTATTTATTTTTAATTTTCATAAAGAAAAAAAAARAAAAGWTGTTTTTTGTTTAATCAGATTTGATACAACTGTATTATAAAAAAATTAAAAAATCATATATTTAAAAAGAAAATGATTACATAAACTATATTGGAAGCAATTTACCAGAAAAAGTCTTCAATATATCACTTAAAGTGTCTTCAACTGCTTTTTCTTTGAATATATAARGGAAGTTTTGTTCACATTYTTTATTTTTTTTTYTCWTTTTTTTTCTTTACATGTAAGTATCATTAGTTTTGATGCTTTACTTTGGGATAGAGTCAGCAAAAACAGACTTGAAGGCTTGTTCTAAGTCACCAATGATGTCGTCAACATGTTCAGTACCGACAGACAATCTGATCAAGTCCTTGGTGACACCGGAGGCAATCTTTTCWTCATCACCTAATTGTTGGTGGGTGGTGAACCATGGGGCAATGGCCAAGGTCTTGGAGTCACCAACATTGGCAACATCAGAAATGAACTTGAAAGAGTCTACAACTTGTGGACCAGAGGCCTTGAATGGATCYTCAGAAACGGTGGCTAAGTCCTTGACACCGAATGAAAGAACACCACCGAAACCGTTTGGTAAGTATTTCTTGGCAAGTTCGTGATGGGAGTGGGATTCCAAACCAGGGTAAGATACCCAGGCRACRTATGGAGAGGATTCCAAGTACTTGGCAACAGCCAAGGCATTGGAGGCATGTCTTTCACATCTYAAGGATAAGGTTTCYAAACCTTGTAGTAATAAGAAGGCACCGAATGGGTTCAAAGCTGGACCCAAGTCTCTCAAAAGTTCGGTTCTGGCATGRCCAATGAARGCCAAGTTACCGAAGGCTTCGTTCAAGATYAAACCGTGGTAACCTTCAGAAGGTTCAGARAATTGAGGGAATTTCTTTGGATACTTGCTCCATGGGAACTTACCAGAATCGATAACAACACCACCAATAGTGGTACCRTGACCACCAATCCACTTGGTGGCRGAGTGGGTGACGATATCAACACCGAAATCAATAGGCTTGACAAAGTAACCACCAGCACCAAAGGTGTTATCAGCAACAACTGGAATACCGTGCTTRTGAGCAACTTCAACAATCTTTTCRAAATCTGGGACATTGTACTTTGGATTACCAATGGATTCGATGTAGACAGCCTTGGTCTTTTCATCRAACAACTTTTCGAAGTCTTCTGGCTTGTCACCTTCAACAAATCTGGCTTCAATACCTAATCTCTTGAAGGCAACCTTGAATTGGTTATAAGTACCACCGTAAAGGAAGGARGTGGATACGATGTTGTCACCAGCATGGGCTAAACCTAAGATGGCAKTGGTTTGGGCAGCTTGACCGGAGGAAACAGCCAAGGCAGCAGCACCACCTTCCAAAGCAGCAATTCTCTTTTCAAAGACATCGTTGGTAGGATTCATGATTCTGGAGTAGATGTAACCAGGGGTTTCCAAACCGAATAATTGAGCACCGTGCTTGGAGTCGTTGAAKACATATGAGGAAGTGGAGTAGATAGGAACAGCTCTTGGTCTAGAGGTGTTGTCGTCTGGTTCTTGACCAGCATGCAATTGCAARGTTTCAAAGTGATAAGACATTATGATTGRTAGTAGTTTTTTTTTTTTGTATGGTTATATTTARAGTTATTTTAATTAAAAGMWAWATTRAACWTTGTRTAATACARAACGCTTTTRATTTGAATTTAGGAAGATTGATTCATTCACMCCCTTCTTATATAACCTGACCGATTTATTCCATGTATKTAGATTCTGTCATAGAATCAAACATTACCTATGTAAATATAAAAAAAACTATGGATCATTTTRAAAATTGTGTAACTTTTTTTTTTYTCAGATTTCACAAATATGATTAATAATTAAATTTCTAAGATAGTCACAGTTTTTTTTTTTTTTCTCACAGCCAGTCMTAAGAAGTAATACATGCATTYTAWCGATGYTGTAATTGTRAGATYAACACCCMCATATTAATAATGAAGCAGCCTTAAAATTATGCTGTTAAKGATTGCCAGTTAAAATYAGTGCCGTGTTTATGTTCGCTGTATGTCGATARTGTTCCATCTTTTTCTTWAACAGCTTGAAATGACYCCGCAACATTACCTTTGAAAAATAAAGGTACGATGGTATACGTTTTTTTTTCACACCACATTTTTGTTTGGTCACGTGGCACATCCAAAAAGGCAAACCACATTCCCTGATAAACACAAATAGTCTATGATAACAAAATTAGAGAATTAACTTTAACATAATACATAATCACCARTTGACATTATATGTTCCATATTCAGACAGCTTCATCAATGGTTCTGGCTTTTTGGATCCATGCAGAAATTCATATAACTCATCCAACTCAGCTTGAGGAAGCTCTGATCTAACGCTATCGGCTCCGTACTTTTCAATAGCAATTTGTTGAAGATTTTGGACAAAATCTATAAGGTGCTGCTTCTCAACAGAGGGCAAAAACAAAGAGTACCCCACCAAGTTCGTACCACTCAAAAACATTTCATGACTGAACTGGGATTTTCCTGTTGTTCCAGGTGGCAACACTGATGTTTCCTTCTGTTCACTTGCATTTTCTGTCTCCAGAGGAG
This sequence comes from Hanseniaspora opuntiae, assembly GCA_001749795.1. Classification (NCBI taxonomy): domain Eukaryota; kingdom Fungi; phylum Ascomycota; class Saccharomycetes; order Saccharomycodales; family Saccharomycodaceae; genus Hanseniaspora; species Hanseniaspora opuntiae. The sequence continues at coordinate 237,113 of LPNL01000006.1, forward strand.
TGTATGCCTTCGTTATCATCAACTCCTCAAAATCCTTCATGATCTCAATTGGCAGCTTACTCTTAGGATCCAAATACTTCAAGATTCCATCAACTATAAAGAAGTACTTGAAGTATTTTCTGTACCACTTACGTGTGTTGGCTGAAGCCTTCTTTTGAACCTTTAGGTATTCTGAAAACTTGGTGGATTTGAATCCAACTTCAATGGAGGTGAATATGGAGTATATTTCTAGTAGGTTCACAGGCGACACTCTTTTCACTTGAACCAGTTTCAATTTRGCCTCTTCAGTCACATTCTTAATTGTTCCGGTTTCTGCTTTTTCATCTTTGGAAACAGCATCTTCATCGTCTGCCTTGAGAATGCCCATTGACTCTTCTTTGCTTGGRGTCTTGTTTGTGTCGTTATTGTTCTGATTTATTTTTGGCTTTTCCTCWTCGGTCATGATACTCTCCATGAAACTGTCGTACTCTAGAAATTTCTTCAATACCTGGCTTTTGAAATCCATGTACTTCAAATATATCTCTTGCTTTGATGCTTCATGAGCTGGCTTTTTRACTTTRTTTTCTGWWKTAGAAGTCAARACTAAAGAGTTGTATTCTTTCTCTGTTTTRGCGACTAGTGTATTGAACGTCTCATTCACAGCTTCTTTGTTGAATATRTACTCATTGTTATTTATATTATCACCATTATGGTAATTCTGTGGTTGTATTGCTTTGTAATCGCTGCTATTAACAATACTGTTTTTGAAGAAACTTGACACCTCCATTTCACTTTCTATGARTCTACTKTTGTAATGAAAGAAGCAAAAAAAAAAAGAAGAAGGAAATTGTAGATCAAGTTTTATCTTTTTATTTTTTTTGGGTACTTTAGCCTTGAAGTTTCCAAATGAAATAGAAAACAAAAGTTATACTATTCTAGGTGCTGTTTAATACACTTMTCGTTTTGGACTAACTGTAGTGAACAAGGGWTGAAAAAAGTCTGTTCATTTCCTTTCAATCGCTTTTTTTTTTGTCTTCATGTAATTGGCAAGTGTTAAGCAAACGAACARCAMAAAAAAAAAAWWTTTTTTTACTGACTATTCCTTAGTGTTTTTGAGAGTGATGAATGTCGTTGATGGCTTTGGAAATGTCTGAGAATTGATAGGTGAAWCAGTGTCTAAAGAAAACGCATGATGCCAGRACATCACTCAAGGAAGTAGTRACAGTGGGTGGGGGAAAAAAAAGATGAGCAGTTGAATGCCTAGGCAATCTCGCTTCCACTTCACCCGTTCAYGTGAGAAAAAAAAAACAAGAGAAARAAATCAAAGCTATCTACATRTTTGTCATGGTAGCGGTAGCGCTCTAAAAAAATAMAGAAATKTCAATTTTACATATAAAAATAAATGTAAACTTATATKTTAAATATTTTTAATAACTTGGTTAAATTATACTKAAAAGCATTATTAATAAAGYAAAAAAAAAWWKAGTGAAATATTAATTTGTTAATTAATTTTGATTTTTTTGTTTACTACAATTTAAAACCTATTTTTGTTTTGAATAAGATTTCAAAATGTTGTAAAGAAAAAAAACCAAAAAAAAAAAGAATGCAGGAAATGGGGTTCGAACCCATGCTTCTTTCGAAATTGGAGTATTCTACTAGAGAAACTGATGTTTCCCGATGAAGACCTAAATCCAACGCCTTAACCTCTCGGCCATCCCTGCGTTTCGACCATGTACTCTTTTGAAGTTCATAATTGAATCTTTTCGAATTGTAAACCTGTGAAGCTAAACTTACTGATTAAAATTCTATATTAGCTGTCGTTTTAAAAAGTTATATGTTATGTCAAATTATACATAAATTTCATTATTAATAATGGTCAATTSTATARAACACATATAGAAATTGAGCAAACCAATKRGGACTATAGSATTGTTGKTGCTTRTATATTATWTATCAMCTTAKTRTGTTTGATTTATTGTAGTATTTTGTCCATAAAATCAAAAAAATTATTTATGSATTTTTTTTGGATATAATGTTTAACAAGTTAAWTCATATTAAAAATACAAAAAAWAGTTTGTTTTTYATGTTACAATTGTTTAGAATTTATATATAAAATAGCAAGTTTRAATTAAAAGGGATCAACATAGCACTACTCATCTTCCTCATCTCTACCATCGTTGAATAGCAATGTTTTTTTATCTTTTCTAATCATCTTTAAATATTTCAAATCAGGTATAAAGAAATGAAGTTCTGGAACATTTTCTTCTGGATTTTTAAYACCTTGAGAGTTCATATTCATGTTTTTTGATTTCATGTACTCATTAATGGTGGATCCCAAAAAAGGATCATAGTCTTCCTTGAAAAGGCCACAACTTGAAACTAACAATGAGCTGTAATGGGAAGCCTTAATGCCATTAGGATCTGGGTTTGAAGACTGGCTTTCAGAATTGGCTTTGACACTTGTAAGTACTTTTGAGTTGATAGAAGAGACAGAGTTAACAGCACTAGCTGTTGATGACAAGCTGCTTCTTGATTGAAAGCCATATTGTTCATCAACAATGGCCACAAACATGGTTATCAACAGGTTGTAATCCTTAACAATGATTTTTTCTTCCACAAAATTTATAAAAACACCATCGATTCCTTGCATGTTSTGAAAGACAAAAATCCTGAGGATTAAATTCTTAAAAGCCATCAATCTRGCCTTCAATGATGAAACAAATTCTTTGGTGATGACTTTTTCATTGAATTTATAAACATTCTCTAAACCCTCWGTGGCTAAAACATTCAAATCATAATCATTAAATTTGGAAAAGACCTTACCWGTTGCTTCAAAGTAGTTYTTGAARAGTTTATCAAACAACAAAATGTTTTTGAAGTAAAGATTCAAATGTCTTTGATACATTTCATTGAGTTCACATAGCTTATTATGATACTTTGTATACTCTGTGTATTTTATAAGGTAAAAATTACCATCCCAATAATGTCCGTTTTTGTTTATGTAGCGACCCTTCAATAAATATGGTAATTTATGTTGATAATTGCTTTTGAATGCAATAAGMAGTTCCAAAGGTAATGGGCAATCATTGTTCAAACTAAAGTAGTTTTCCTTTTTGATTGTTGAGTTCAGAAAACTTGAAATATTTACCTCCTTGATATTGTAAGCCTGTCTGGAAGCATAACATGGAAGATTCAAAAATTTTTCTGARKTTTGCTCYTTGTACTCATTTGCCTTAATCATYAAATCTTCATCRTYATAAAAATTATTCAGACATGTATATTCACTCAACAATATCTTTCTCCTGCACATGTATGAAGCTACTCTATAAATATARTTGATAAACGGAAGAAGCTTTTTATCAACCTCCAAGTTCAAATCCAAGTCAAAGATAATGGAATCAAAGGAGGGTATGTTCCATCCACAAACACCATATGCTTCATTATCATAAACGTAAAGTCTAGAAGGGAGAATATTGACAAAAACCAAATCTATGGCAATGTAGAACATGTACAGGGTTTTTTCAACAGGAGTCAAGTGCCCATTTTTGCTRTAGTCATCAATGACTCTTTTGTTTGAGTATTTAAGATAAGAATCAGGCTGTTCACTTGTTAGAGAGTTTAGCAAAAGCTTGGCTTTAATGTCTGAAATTAAAGAAACATTGAAGATCTTTTTAGGTTTCATTTGGAAGAACTTATGTGTTAGTTGCCACARCAGGTTTGGCTGCAGAGGTATTGCCTTAGACATGTCCATGAACACACTAGTTTTGATAAATTGCTCAATAAAAAGAGCCAGATTTTTGAAATCCTCCTTCAGCAATGAATCAACACCAGTATCATCGCTTGTTTGGTTTAAAATAAAGGTGTTACCAAAGTCGGAAAGCATCTTTTGAAGCTCGTCCACAATRTCTATGGGGATACTCTTCATATGGAGGTAGTTTTGATTGAATGATGCCATTGCCAAACCAAAGATGCAAATGCTGTCGCCACCCATACTGCTGATGGTGTTTTTGAACTCAAAATCATAAGTGGATTTTGAAATGCTTGCTGGGTCTATAAAAGTGTCCTTGTTTCCTGAGATAATGTTTTGCTGTARAATTTTATTCAATTCCCARYARATCTCAAAAGATGAGCAATAATGCTCGATGTATCTGTTCATTGCATAATCATCAGWCAAAAGACTGWAAAGCTCAAAGACTCTTAGRATATATGACCCTATGTGGCAGTTTATTAATGTGCTGTATGATATCAGGCTCTTTTTGTTGATGATGATATCAAGAGACCCYCTAATTGTCTTGTAGGCTATRGAAAGTTTTTCTTGAAGAAAATCTTGGGATAGCTTGATGTATCTTATGATAAGATTTCTCTTTTCATTAAATGTAGGAACTGAATTTAAAATGCTTAGATGTTCTTCATAGTTATCTCTATTGGAATCAAACAAGAAAGCTGAATTAAATGACGTTTGCTGATCAAAGAAGGCATCCATGCCCTTTAATTCTGAAATATAGAACTTTTTTAACTTGGCAATGAATGAATTGACGGCTAATGAGGTGTAATAGTTTACAGWAGTTTTRTTGACAAAGTTAAGGCCTGATATACACAGCTGTGCTAGGGCAACTCTTGAATTGACTTGGTTGGAAGTTTCGTTTATTCTTTTGACTTTAAGGGAGGCTGGAACTTCGATTTGGTTATGCGGGATCATTGTGATCTCAAAGCCAATTTTGGTGTTAATATCGTTGCATGTTTGGCTGTTTTGATGTAATTCTTTATCTGATAGAACTATTTGTATTTTGTTTATGGGATAAATTTTTTTTTCGTTCATTTCATGATAATCTATGAGTTCCTTAGCATTAATTTCTTTTTTCAGGTGAATGATCTGCTCAGGGCTCAGCGATGAAAAAGAACAAATATGCTCACWATCAGGAGAGCTGTTTTCGTTTGATCTGATATACCTCAGTAAACAGTTCAAGCAACTATATTTGKTTGTATTCAGTGATTGTAGATTGGCATCACATTTAATACGTCTAGATTTGCATTCTTTACAGCCCAATTTACTGTTTTTATGTTTCTTTCTTTTGGCAGAAGTTTTTCCACCATCAGATAAAGTTCTTTTACTAGATGTCATTAAAACTTGTTATTTGAATGTCATATATGAAAAAAAARAAAAAATGAAAAATGAAAATATTTGTCGATTAACTTGAAAAGAAATGACAGCAAARAATTAAAATACAACAGAAGAGATATGTTGTTGGTCTAGATAATATATTGTTTTTTGAGGTTCTTGGTTATGAACAGTTCTAAGTTATATCAAAAGATGAAATAGCAGWTTTTAGGTTAAGAGATGTATATATTTGAATTTCAAATAAGAARAGATCAAAAAAAAAAAAGAAAAGAAAAATAAATGAACTCATGAAAGGGTATTAATATGTTGATTCTCATTTTTTTTTTAAATTTTAAGAAATYATGTGAAATAAGGTTATAGTTTGTAAAGAAAAAAAAAAAAAAAGAACGAGTAAATTGTTCGTTGCTCTGGATTCTYTAAGGTACAGACATACAATATTTTTTTCTTAAAAAAGGTGAAAAATGGAAGTACATTATTGGTGCTGCAGATTATGAAGCAGACTGCATGTTTCATAAACAATCTAGATACATTTTTTAGGTGGAATATAAAAGGAGACTAAACACCACAGTTGCATACGTTCTATTGTGTGCATCAAAAACAATAGGGCATATTAACAATATTTTTAATGCATAAGAACGCATTTAATGGGAATCATACGATCAAAAAATAATGAATTATATGAAACAGTATAATGCAGTACAGAAGAATTTATGTAAAACAATAGAAATACGTAATCGAAGTCTTCCACAGATTGTTATCTCATTACTTCTACTTATAATATATATCAGAAATACAACTTGCTTAAACGCGAACAAGGTTTCCACAAGAGAAGCTTAAGAGTTAAAAATAAAACCGTAGTTCTTATGTTATAAACTAAAGAATAAAAAATAAAAGATCAATGAGTATGCGCTGCAATTTGTTTATTTTTTAATTTGATATTTTTTATTCTATGTGATTGTATTGTTTTTTTAGTCAAAAAGAACAATAGTTTAACCGTCGTTGCAAGCTGTTTGCGCTGGTTAGTAAGTRGTTGGCTTCTTTTTTTTTTTTACYTCCTTTTTAGGAATACTGGGGGGGGAGAAACTTGAAATCGGTTAGTAAATCCGTARCTTTTGTATACATTTTTTYCCCCCTGTTTCTTTGAAAAAAAACCATTKCCCCGTTTAGCCATAGATTGTATTTTATTCTTTTACAAATAATCATATTAACAAAGAAGACAGCCGACAATCTGAAACATAACATTATGTCTTCTGCTAACGCTTTTGTGAAAGYATTAAACSCGAAATTRTCACTATTTCCTAAGAACACAAAWATTGTTGTCTTTGGTAGAARTAGCAACAAATTCATCAATCATGTATATAAGAATCTATCCTTGAACGAAAACACCGCTTCTTCAATTGAAAAGGATATAGCTATCAATTATCTTCAGTTCAACAAAAATACAAACAAATTGAACAACTCCTTGTACTTGTCTGCAAGATTTGAGCATTTCAAAGATGACTTCGATGTTACATTAAAGGACTTTTTATTGAATAAAGAAACCTCTAAAAAAGTATCGTATTCTTTGAACGGAACTTCAGATATAAACGACCAAAAATTYAYGACCTTCTTTGATGAGTTTGTGASTACTTTGAARTTGACAGATCTATTGGACAAGGACTTAATGCTTTTGTCYAATGGTCAAATGAGAAGAAGCAGAATRGCRCAGTTATTGATAAAGAATTACTTAAGTTCCAACAAACTTGTGATAAATTTAATAGATGATTTTGTTATAGGACTTGATCTAGAGTCAAGACAAAGAATTAACACTGCGATAGAGAACTTTCAAAAATTGGATTTCAAAGATAAAAAAAGCATTTTTGTTGTATCCTTAAGACCTCAGGATACAGTTCCTGAGTGGTGCGACAGATTGGTTATCATCAATGATGATTTATCCATAGAATATRATGGCAAGCTGGATTATAAACTGATTGAAACGTATAAAAAAATTTGGGATTTGAACGATGTTGTTGATGAACTTGAGTTCAAGTTATTGAATGATTCAAAAAATGCTGCGATTAATTCAGAAGGAAATCCAGTATATGCCAAAGACTTAATAAAATTGCACAAATGGTATGATCCTATACACCAAAAGGATCCATCCAACTCAGACCATATTGATTTAAGAAACGTAATCATTCAATATAGATCATTGAAGGATCCTGTTTTGAGTAACTTCAATTGGAAGATCGATAAAAAATCAAGATGGGTATTAAAAGGAAATAATGGCTCTGGAAAGTCCACAATCACATCATTGTTAACCTTGGATCACCCTCAAGCTTGGGCAAACGACATATACTTCAACAAGAAGAAGTTGGAAGTTGGGGAAGTTGATTATGAAAAACATAATGCCAACATTGCTTCTAGCAGTCCCGAACTCCACAACTTTATTCTCTCCAAGAATCTAACTGTTAAGCAAGTGATACTTTCAGGATTGAACAAGGACAGCAACAATCAAACCAAGATTCCAAAGTGTGTTCAAGATGAGGAAAGCATACTTTTCAGATTATACGACAACCACCTGGCATATTGGAACATAAAAGACTTAGAGAATTACAAATTCAATGAATTATCACTGAATGATCAAAAGCTGGTTCTTTTCATCAGAGGCTTGATAAAGCTTCCAGAATTGTTGATATTGGACGAGGCATTTTCCGGTATGGACATGGAGACCATTAAGAAATGCCATTTCTGGCTACACAACTACTGGTGTGGATCTTTGATATTAATAGGTCATTCAGAAAATGAGTTAATTAAAGGATGTTTAGTCAAAGATATATGATTTGCCTGTGACTTTCAACGGTATAATCAGATACTACTATATAAGCTTGATAAAAGTGCCAATTGAAATGATATGATAAGCAATTCAAACGTTTTTAATTTTACTTTGATTAGCGCTAAAAAAAACATACAAAAAAAATTTTTTTTTTTTCTTCCGCCTTTTAATAAAGTGGGTTCATCTTTGTAATGAGCATTTGTTTTAAATAATAACAAAACAATAAACAAATCTGAAAACAGAAATTATATACAATTCAAACCCCAATAAGATCTTAAGAGTACGCGTTTATACCGWRTATAATCCGTTATCATTTGATTTGACCAAGAAAATACATCAAAAATAAAAATATAAACAACAAAACAATTCAATATGCATAATATCCTAGTTGATGAAACCAAGGCATACATCAATGAAAATGACTCTGTTTCTTACACTCAAGATAAAGTGCCTCTTTTGCCTCCTTTAAAAACAACATTGGCTGAAAAGAGAGAACTAGAATATGGTACACTAACAAACAAAAAATACTTGGTTGGACARAAATCCAGAAACTTACAACCACTCAAGCCTATAAARTTCGATCCTCCTGGCATTCTTATATCTGTGATTACTTATTTGAACTATCTGATCATYATCACMCTGGGCCATKTTCATGACTATCTAGACTTTTACTTCAACAGAGACAAGTTCCGTGGTATTCTGGAGCAAGACGGTATTGCACCATGGTTCACCAAGTTTGAATCCTTTTTTGTTAGAAGAATGAARCAAAGAATCGATGATTGTTTTTCCAGACCAACCACTGGTGTTCCAGGAAGATTTATCAGATGCATTGAAAGAGTATCCCACAACATGAACGAGTACTTCACATATCCAGGCACAGAACAACTATGTTTGAACTTGAGTTCTTACAACTACYTAGGCTTTGCTCAATCAGAAGGGGTTTGCACAGAATATGTAATTAATAACATTGATAAGTGGTGTGTTGCCAACAATGGTCCTAGAAACCTATTGGGAACAACCATGCTACAYCGTGAAACTGAAAGATTGGTTGCTGGATTTYTAGGTAAACAGGACTGTATCATAACTTCCATGGGRTACTCCACCAATGCCAAYTTYTTCAACTCCTTCTTRAACAAGAACTGTTTGGTAATCTCTGATGAGTTGAACCACGCCAGTATCAGAACAGGTGTTAGATTGAGTGGTGCCTCAGTCAAGCCATTYAAGCACAATGACATGAAGGCGTTGGAAAAGCTATTAAGAGAACAAATCTCAGAGGGGCAACCAAAGACACAYAAGCCTTGGGACAAGATCTTGATTTGTGTTGAGGGTCTATTCTCCATGGAGGGAACCATGTGTAATCTACCTGAGTTGGTTAAGCTGAAATACAAATACAAGTGCTACTTATACGTTGATGAGGCCCACTCCATAGGAGCYATGGGTCCTACAGGTAGAGGTGTTTGTGAGTACTTTGGTGTTGATCCAAATGATGTTGATGTATTAATGGGCACCTTCACAAAGTCATTTGGTGCTGCTGGTGGGTACGTGGCCGCTGACAGAGACTTGATCAACAGATTGAGATTGGACTTAACAACCCAAAACTACTCAGAGGTTTCTCCTACCCCTGTTTTATCTCAAATATATTCATCCATGAAAATCATCATGGGTGACTTGAACCCAGGTGATGGTTTGGAAAGATTGAGCAGAATCACCTTCAACTCAAGATACTTGAGATTAGGACTACAAAGATTAGGTTTCATTGTTTATGGTATAGCTGACTCTCCAGTTGTTCCACTACTACTATACACCCCATCCAAGATGCCTGCCTTCTCCAGATTAATGCTGGAAAGAAACATAGCTGTTGTTATYGTTGCTTACCCAGCAACTCCATTGACTGAGGCCAGAGTGAGATTCTGTGTTTCAGCTTCCTTGATCAAAGAAGATATCGATTATGTCCTAAGACATGTTGATGAGGTTGGTGATATGTTGTTTTTGAAAACAAGCTCAGGTATTGGTGGTGGTTCCTTAGACGGCAAGCCTCCAAGATGGAACATCGAAGATGTCATTGCTAAAACACCGGAAGACTGTAAGGATGATAAGTACTTTATCATTTAAGTTGACAAATAAAGGTTCAAATATATATTTATAGATAAATGAAGTTATGCTAATTTTTTTYYTCTTTTTTTTGAATGTTAAAGGAGTTGTTGTTGATTGCAGAGAGTTATTTGTTGACTGTAAATCGGATTTAATAATGTGAAATGTGGGAACATTATTTTGATAAACATATTTATWTTTAATATTTTTTTAATTTGAAAAAAATGTGAAGGRTTGAGTGATAAACATATAAATCGTGATCTATAAATTACCATTAAGTAAACCATCACAAAAATTAATACAACAGTTATAACAAGATGTCTTCTTTACTGTCAATTGACGATGAAACAAGAAATGCCATAAGAAAATTTAGATTAACTACAAACAGAATAGACAAACCAGAACATATAGTGTTACAAATAAGTTCCGAGCAAAAGCTTTTGGTTGATACAAAAACTGATTCGGGAGATGACAGTGATGATGGGTGGTCTGATTCTGACGATGAAGACGAACTTGAGGATATAAAGGAAATAAGAAAACAACTGCCTTCAAATCAACCAAGATTCGTGGTCTTGGCATACCCATACAAAAACAAAATCCCATTGATTCTTATTTATTACAAGCCAGATACATGCAGAGACGAGGAAACTAGAATGTTGTATGTGAATGGATTGGAATTTATTAGCAAGAATAACTTGGTTTCTCCTAACAAAATCATTGATTTGGTTGATAAGGATGATTTGAAAAAGGAGTTTATAGAAAAGGAATTATAAAGAATTAGTAATTTTTTTTGTAGCAAAAAAAAAAAAAATTACTTTTTGTRCGCTTACCTAAATAGGAAATAGTGTTGATGACCCAATTAGGAAAAAATTAAGACAAACYTATATATTTTCCTTCTTCAAAAAATACAGACATATTTTTTTTTCTACGTTTTCCATCACTGACAGAATKGTGATTTTAACAATTTTATAGCATCACATATTAAACTTTATTAATAWTWTACAATTATAAAATTTCTGAGATATATATTAACTTTATGTAGTTTTTTTTTTCTATTCAATTGAAAAAAGTAAAWAAAGTAACCAAACCAAATTYAATTAATTAATATATTTAGTCAAAATGGGTCGTATGCACAGTTCCGTATGTATACCTAATTMAACAACAAAAGGATCATGTTATCAACCATAAATCAACTTTATTAAAGTCAACCAGCATTGACGCAATGAAGCCTTCAAGGGATGATTAGTTTGATAATTTCTATTTTTTAGTCAAAGTTTGAAAACAACATAAGTTTTTACTACTTTATTGCTATCTATACGAATATCACTTTTTCATGCTYTTTACCTAGYCTTTATATTGCAAATGTGTTTAGTTTGTTAGATGATATTGTGTTATCAACAGATTGATTGATTAGTTGTTTTTATGTGTWATACTAAAGCTGGTTTGTTTAGTCTTWTCWWAAAAGATGGACAATGCCGGGTGATGCCTTAAATMATATCTATATTTCTATGTGATGTTACAAGTGAAACCACCAATGATATTGTTACGAGTTTGAACAAAGTGATTTTGAAGGTCTACAGGTTGAMGTTAACTTWCAGTTTGRCAGGAGTGATATCCATACCGAATAGTAAGTTTTTTTCAACGTTATGYAGGGTTTTCAGTTATTTACACTTTTTAGATAATTGTGTGTCTCTTTGTTCTAGCTTTTCATGAACATATAATTGTGGTCATTTTGTTAACGTGTTTTATGAGCAACTAATTAAAACTATACGCACTATGTTACTTTATTTTTAATGTGGTAAATATGCGTATTATCTTTTTTTGCTGTGAAACTCATAGTTTTATTATGTTTTTAAGGTTTGTATTTCATGTAAAAAGTTAACCAACTAATCGTATATCAATCTTGATGATTCTTACATATATTATCCTCAAACATTGTTTGTTAATATGAGCTTGCGTAAAAAGAGCTATTTTATGAAAAAAAGTATATTTGTTAGCAATAAAAGAACTTATATTGTTTAATTTTCTTTGAATAATCAACAATCATGAACAATTGAGTTTTTTTACTAACAATTATGTTAATTTTTTCTATTGTGTTTCAAAAGAAAATATAATTATCACTTTCYATTATGTAAACAGGGTAAGGGTCAATCCTCTTCTTCATTACCATATTCCAGAAACGTTCCTCACTGGTTCCAATTAACCTCTGATGCCGTTGTTGAACAAATCGCCAAGTACGCCAGAAAGGGTTTAACCCCATCTCAAATCGGTGTTTTGTTGAGAGATGCTCACGGTGTTACTCAATCCAAGATTGTCACTGGTAACAAGATCTTAAGAATCTTGAAGTCTAACGGTTTAGCTCCAGAAATCCCAGAAGATTTATACTACTTAATCAAGAAGGCCGTTTCCGTCAGAAAGCACTTAGACAGAAACAGAAAGGACAAGGATGCCAAGTTCAGATTAGTTTTGATCGAATCCAGAATCCACAGATTAGCTAGATACTACAGAACCGTTGCTGTTTTACCACCAAACTGGAGATACGAATCTGCTACTGCTTCCACCTTAGTTAACTAAGTTATATGAACACACAATATCACTATTTTTTATTCATATACAGCTAAGCAAGGATTTGTTATCTAAATGATAGACAGTTCAAACATTTTGAGCCAAGTTTTTATAATGTCATTATATATACTTAATATGTTAGTTTCTTTCTCAAATTGAAATATACTAAAAAAAAAAAAAACAAACGAATTATTTATTGTAGGAAAAACAAGTATTTTTATGGAGCGTTTATTTTTTTGGAATTCTTTTTCTTTTTTTGTTCASCTGAAAGATTTCATGTTCTTTTGCATCATTTTAAAAAGTGAAAAAATAAAATGAACATTTGCTATCTGCACCAATAATGCCTACAAATGTTAATGTAGCGTCATCATTAGGAGGTATCAAACTCATACTTAATGGTTATAAAAACCTCTATAAACAGTATATACGCCATGGGACAACAAGACTTCATAAAGAAGCTCTGTTGTCAATGAGAAAAACCATAAGATATGAAGTCGATGACATGTTGAATAGAAACCTATTTTTTGACTATGAAGATACAAAGAAAACTTTCAACATGGATCACTTTCAGCCAAAAGCTAGTGAAGACTTTAAGAAGAAAGTACTGGAAAACTCATATCAATATAAATCAGAGGCCTTTTGCGAGGATATCAAAGTTGATGAGGAACTTACATTAAAGACGGAAAATTATGAATTATTAACAGACATCAACCTTTTAGCACATGCTTATGAAAGGAACCTTGACGATAGGACAATCAATACTATTATATTTAAAAAGAATAAAAGACACTTGGTATTTGGCAAGGCTCAYCAAAATGAGACTTTATTGAAAAGGTTAAAATCTCATTTGGATATAGCTGAGGAAAACCGACATTATGTGCCGAAACACTTTGAAAGCTATTTCAAGTACTACTTGGACTTTTTGAAATGTCAATACGAAGCATTGTTCCATCCTCTCTTGGAAGTTCAATATCCTGCCACACATACCAAAATCATTCCATACAGATTGAGAAAGCAATCCAATAGGCTGCTCAAAAGTGTACCTGTGAAACTAGACCCGCTGGAAATCCATAAAATTGGTATTTTGAGATTACAACACATCATCGATCGATTGAATCACGGACCCTCAGTAAGAGTGACAAGTTTTCAGTCACCATTACGAAACATATACTATTGCATTCCAGCCACGGATAAAAATAAACCAGCTGATAACATATTCACAATGTACTATGAACGAGCAAGGTACCAGTCACATATTTGGGAAAAGTTTTATCACAGCACGACGTATGCRTTACTTCCGGAAGTCAAGAATGCATACTTTCCTGAAATCAACGAAAGCATCAAAACGGATGGTGAYTTTGAACAGTTGTTTGATCATGGTAGTCCAACCCTAAAAGACAGTGAYTCCTTAAAAATATATAATGATATCAGGAAACAATTGGTCGAAGAAAGAAGCAAAAACTCTCAGGTTTTATCCACACAGGAAATGAGCTTGGTGTACATAGACGCATATGAACGAGATTATCAAAACCTTTTGAAACTCAAGGCGAAGTATGACAAGCTTGATCTGGAAGGTGTGCATCCATTCGTTAAAGAGAAAGAGCTGATGTATCAATTGATTCAAAATGACTTAATATATGATATAACTACATACTCATCGCTTGGGTTTGTACTCTATAGACTTCTTAAACATGTCAAGTATCTCCACATCAGGTATTATCATGATCAAATAGAGTGACGTCCTTGTTTTCCTTGATGATAATATCATCCTCATCATTCATTGAAACATCCGGGGTTGTGTTCATAGTGTTGTTGGCTTCCTCTCTATCCTCTAATGCTATATCATTGAGTCTTTTTATGATGTCGTACTCATTCAGCTTGTCATCCCAAAGTTCGACTTTATTTTCATTTTTTTCTGCAATTTCTTGTAAAGAGTTGATCATTGATGAATACTCTCTATTGATTAGTAGCTCATCCACATCCTTGATTTGTAGAACCATGTAATTATTTTTTATATAACAAGTTTTAGAACAGAATTTTTTATTGTAGTACAGGAAATCGTTTTGGTTTTCGTTCAGAATATTGGTCCAGTTCAGTTTGGCATTGTCAAAGGGATCGATGGTTTTCAATAGGGTAGAATTTCTTCTGGTACTGATCTTTTCTCTACATAACAAGTATCCACATTTATTCTCGTTACAATTTCTTTCCACAATTACATCTTGAATGAACGAGTCATCGATAATTCTTGAAATGAAGTTCAAGTCCTTGGTGTTACTTTCGTAGTCGGAAAAATGGAGGATCAGATCTAAAAGAAGGGTTTTGTATGATTTGTTAGATTTGATGATATCGTCAATATCATTGCTAATGTACTTGTTCATGATGTTAAAGTTTACAATAAATTGTGTGTTTATGAGCTATGTTTTTTMAGTTTAGTGCTTTATCATTTGATTATTTTAGTGTTATTTATAGATTACAAAATACTTAAAAAACTATACACTTAYACATTATATAGTGTYCTTTTGTTGATTWCAATTAGGCCAGAAAAAAAAAAAGTTGTGTACGTTCATACTTTTTCCTAAGAAAAGAAAAAAAGCACAATATAGGAGATAAAGGATATTAAATCAACGAATTCTTTTGAAAAAATATAAAAAAAACAGAAAAAAACAAAGGTAAATGCATTAGTATCAAACAGAACATCGACCAGACACCAAACAAGTAGCCAACTCTGTGATGAGCAAAAGAAGGAAAAAAGAGAACAAGGAAAAGAAACCTGTAAATATAGAAGTCAAGAATGTTAACATCATTACGGAGGAGAAACAATCATACTTCAAAAACACCAAGTCACTTATATTGAATGGACTTCATAGAGAAATTAACATCAGTGATGAAGAAATAGCATACACAGATGAGGAGAAGAAGCTGACTCTTTGGGAAAAGTATAAYRTRAAGGTYCCTGTTCAATACGAGTGTACAATGATGGTCAGCATACTCCTGCAACTGAATACATTATTGTTGAACCTGATGATGCCTATTATAAACATTTTGCTCATTACAAGGAAAAACAACAAACGTAATAATTATAGAAACATAAAGTTACATACATTAAACTTCATGAAAATCATCAYWATATCACAYATTRTCATYAAYCAAGTGGATACATCCAGATTGTACCATTTRATWAAGTTACAATCATACATGAAAATATTTGCATTGATCAATTTTTTACAGATGATTGAAAAATTAACAAGCACAATAATGRTTGATATAACAACTGAACAAAAAAMCACCGAACAYRRTAAAAGAAAGGATAACATGATCTTGGACTTTTTCATACAGTTGCCRATTTTGTTTTTAAATTCATTGGTGATCATCATGCAGGCACTAACATTCAACGTAATAATTAATAGCAAAGGAAGCAGCAAACTGAACACACTGCTGATTACAATAAGTTTCAATAARYTWAAGTCAAGYACATTCAAGAGATTCAATGGRTCTTCRTTATTCCAAGTCATATTACARGATGGTAACGATAGGTTCCAACTGAATGTGGCGCTGTTYATAGTATTGATCAAGAACTACTTCCATTTCAACAAAATCCTAATTTTGATACTGGTGACAACAGCAACCGATTGGATCCAACAGATGTTTATTGTCAGGTACAATAACATAAACATAGATGTTTACAAGACTTACAAGGAGGTCCTGATGCAGGATTACTTGAAGAATGGTGTAATCAAACGATTTGGCATGCCTGTTGATGGACACATTGTTGGATGCATAGTGCTACTTTATAGAAGAAACATTAGCCTACAAAGCTGGGGTCTTTTCATAGTGCTCTTTTTGGTGGCCAAGGTTGTTTGCTTGTACATTTTAGAAAGATTGCTGCATGTTTATGAATGCACTGATGTGAAGGGAATAGACAAGAACACGACAAGATTTATCAAGGGCCTACCAAAGGAAACAGATGTCAGTGTGGAGTCCATGAGTAAAGTTATACGCTATGAAATGAATGGAAAGAAGATCTTCTAGCCTTGCATGTTCCTAGTTAGTSTGCCATTTACTTTTTCTGTATAAAATTTGCAAAAAAATGCTTTATTTCCGATAAAAAATATCACCCTATACCTGTCACATATATATTCGTTTTTGGTTTATTTTTTTTTATATTCAGAATAAAGAATTRTCAATCTTCGTTTATGATTTCAAATATTATGAAGATTGWATAAATTGATAGAGYARWATWTTGTTTTTGTAAGAAATAAWTTCTGTATAAGTTAAGGAAAAATTAACATTTAAAAAACCCAAAAATATGTTTATGTTTAAGCCTAATGTTTTGGCTATGGTGAACAAGCAACGTTCATCCATGGCCATTAGACAATWTTCTAAACAGCTACCTAAACTWTCCACTTACAYTCCTAAAAGATCSATTTTCTTGACTCCAGCAGTCAGAAACTTACAAAAGAAATCAATCATCCCTGAAAAGGCTCCTTTCAGAGTTGATTTATCTGATAAGGAATATGAAGAAATATTTGGTGGTCAAAAACAACAGCAACTGGTCAAGGGATTTGATCATGAAAGTGCCGTGAAGATCAAGAAGAACCAAAGACCTATAGACTGTGATGTCAAGGTTGCTTACTGGCTGTTTTTTGTTGCCTCGTTAGTCTTTTCAATCATCATTATTGGTGGGCTAACAAGATTGACCGAATCTGGGTTATCAATCACTGAATGGAAGCCAATCACTGGTGCCATACCCCCTTTGACCSAAGCTGATTGGGAAGAGGAAYTCAACAAGTACAAGGAATCCCCAGAGTTCAAGCAACTGAACTCACACATGAACCTGGACGATTTCAAGTACATCTTCTACTACGAATGGGGCCACAGATTGCTAGGCAGAACTATTGGTATTGCCTTTGTCGTTCCTATGTTTTATTTCTTATACAGCARAAAATACACATCTAGAAGAGTCAACTTTAGATTGGTTTCCATGGCTGGGTTGATTGGTTTGCAAGGATTCATTGGTTGGTGGATGGTCAAGTCTGGTTTGGATGAGGATGAGTTGTTGGACAGAAAGTCAAAGCCAACTGTTTCTCAATACAGATTGACCACTCACTTAACCACTGCYTTTGTTCTTTACYTGGGTTTGCTTTACACTGGTTGGGGAATYTTACGTGAAAAYAAATACTTGAAGAACCCAGAGGARGCTATCAAAAGCATCAAGATTTTACAAGATCCTAGACTGTACAARATCAGAAACATYTCTAGATTAYTGTTRGTATTTGCCTTTGCCACCGCCATGTCAGGTGGTATGGTTGCTGGTCTAGATGCTGGTTTGATTTACAACACATTCCCAAAGATGGGTGAAACYTGGATYCCATCATCTGGWGAATTGTTCAACAATCACTACTTGCATAAAAACGACGAYCCAAGATCAGATAAGATCTGGAGAAACTTGTTGGAAAACCCAGTTACTGTYCARCTTATCCACAGATACATGGCCATAACCACATTCACAATGATYATGGCCTCCCAATGGTATGCCATCAGATTRAGAAAGCARGGTATTTTACCAAGATCTTTGTCCAAGTCAATGCATGGTGTRGCTGGATTTGCTGTTTGYCAAGTTGCCCTGGGTATTTCAACACTGATCTACATTGTTCCTATTGAACTAGCCAGTTTACACCAAGGTGGKGCTATTCTGCTGTTAACCTGGTGTGCTCTTTTCAACTTCAAACTGGGYAAGCCTAGATACGCTATAYTAAGAGCCATTAAGATGTTGAGCCAAAAGAAGGCTCAAGTTAAGGTTTGATGAAAATATTTATTACCTGTATATAAAAAAAGATGWGTRGARKTTGCTTAGACATAAGTGAAGAATCAATCTTCTCTTCACTCATCATTTGTTCTTATTTATCAAGAAGTTAATTTGAAGAAGCTTTGTTATTTTGTCATATATAGATTATACGTTGTAGTAGAGCATCTTCGTTTACATAATTACCTATTAATCGTGAGCCAWAAAAAAAAAAAGTGGGAAAATTTACAAAGTGTTAATAAACTCTTTGGAAATGAAACACGTTCAACAAACACAAARTAGAGAACTTCAATAATAACCCATCAATCAAATTGAACTAAAGAAAACAAAAAAAAAAATGGCTGGAGATCCTATYGAGAAACTAAGAATCAAATTAATCAACGATCCTAACACWCACCCKGTTTTGAAAGAGGATTTTCTATTCTCACTAACACAATTCAAGGCTCTTATAGAATTTGCCAAGGTTCAAACCAAGACAGAAAACTCACCATACTTCAACAGAAACTTGGCTGATGTGTTRAAAAACTACGATGAYATGGCSGAAATAGCCTACCAGTACAAGATCCATGAACAGTACCAACACTCATACACGTATGATCCGGAGTCATTCACCACATCCTGTATGTTGTACATACCAATAAAAATCAACAATGTGCCTATACTAGCGTTTGTGGACTCCGGAGCTGAAAAGTCCATTTTGTCCTCTGATTTCCTTGAGGGCTTGAAGCTTGATAAGATGCTAGACAAGAGGTTTGTGGGYCAGGCCAGAGGAGTGGGAACAGGTAACATCACAGGAAGACTACACCATGTAATGTTCACCTTTGACAATGAGTTCTTGCCCCACTCACTAACGGTTTTGGAATCCTTGGGTTCAGCTGTGTTGATTGGATTGGATTTCATGAGAAAGTACAAGTGTATCATTGACTTCAACACCAATAGCTTCAAAATAACAGGCCTAGATGTTGAGCTAAAGTTTTTGAATGAGGGGCAAGTTGAAAGATACTCCAACAAGATCTTGACTGAAGAGGAATTCAATGAAATAATTTCAAGTGATGATTCCAAGGGCAAAAARAGAATCCAGGATGAACAGAAAGTAGACGATGCAGAGCTGAAAAAAGTTAAGACTCGTGAGTCAGCTGAATTGTCCAAGGAACAAGAAAAGACAAATGATGCATTTGAGGTTAATGAACAACACGTTRAACAACTAGTAGAATTGGGATTTGATAAAACCAAGATCATAGAAGCTTTGACTTTGACAAACAATGATCTAGATAAGGCTGCAGAACTGCTACTGACGCTTTGAGTTTAACGTTAATATATACAACATAAAAAAAAAAAAGAAAACAACTTTTTTTTTTACTTTCCTATTCTTCTTATCCATGCAGTAACCTTCAAGTTTGAATGTAGACTATCCTCCGCAGCTTCTTCTTTATCAGCTATTTCGTTTTTTATAGTGAGCGGCTTGATGGGGAATTCCTCTATAAACTTTCTTTCATGGATGTTCACACTTCCAGAGTACTTGATGAACTCATCCAGGACGGAAACCAGATTCCAATAGGCAAACTTTCTGAACACAGCAACAACAAGCGGCGTGATGGTTTCGTTTGTGAGGTCGTGGATGAATATCGGGTACTTCTCCGCATCGGTGACAATGTCCATGATCTTGTATATTTCATCCACACTCACACCAACTGTTTTGTCTCTTCTCTTGACGTCTTCCTGCGTCTTGTTTTTCTTTTCCTTCTTGACTTTTTTGTCTTTGTTTTTGGCTTTCCACTTCATGTCACCCACAAACTGCCTCAGCTCTATCTTGTTGTCATCTATGAATTTCTGGTAGTAAGGYGACTCCTCCTTGATGTCATACTYCTCTGGCAGGATGGTTATAATCGTCTTCAGCTGCAACGTCTTCAGAAAAGACAGGTTCTCCTTTGTGGGGAAAATGCCCCTGTACAGCCTAGGCTCTATGATTTGGAATTGTAGAGGTGTTGTGTAAAGTGCAGATGGCCTGTACCTATCAGTGTCCATTGGAGATAATGTTTCAGTGGGCGTGCTGGTTGTAGCAGATCAAAGAAAAAGCCAATACAAATAGTAATATACAATGCTTTTTGGTCAAGGTAATTGCTTGAAAAAGACAAAATATGTTTATGTAAAGAAAAAAAAAAATATAGTAATGATAAAGTCATGGGAATAATGACCTACAGTTCGGATATAACCAAAATAAGAACATATAAAAGCAAGAACAATCGTACTGAGGTTTATTTTGCTGCCATTTTAACAGACTAACCTCTATTCGTTTATCATCAAACTATAGAATAGAATATAGGCATCTTTGTTTATGTACCCGTTCTCACCGCTGACCTTCTTGATCTTTTCATCATCAAACAACTTCCAGTTCCCATCGTTTTTCTTCACAATCGAGGTGTAGTGGCCTCCTGTCAGTGTTCCCTGATGCTTKGCAACTGCCTTCAATTCATACTGRAACGCCTTGTCCGTTTGGAAMATTAGCTCCTTGTCTCTGTTGGGCAAGTCCTCTGGCCATTCATCCACCTGGTAGTTGTTCTTATCGTTGTCGTAGTAGAAGTAGTTCAAATCCAGCTTACTTGGGTATGTGAYYAAAACATTGGTTTTTCTTARGTTGTTGTCAAACCTCTTGAAGTGGATRATCAAGTTTCTTGGGAATCTTGTGATGATRATCTTTTTSGTTGATGGYTGATGYTTYTTACAATGGGAACATTTCCAGTAATCCGAAGGCTTCAAATTCTCCARTTTTAAAAAATTCAAAAGACAGTCGTATATGGAAACATTGTCTTTGYTYCCTTTGTTCAATGYTGGTATAGGCAAGGAAAGCAAWGAAAAAGTTTGATASGTAGTTGATGTTCTGTTACAAACCAAACATTGCAAGCGTGAGGCATATTGACCCATGAAGTTTTTGGCTATTATCGACAGGTTATATGCAAAGAAATTTTCCCATTCAATCGCAGCAGCCAATCTCATGGGTAGACGCTCCCTTTGCTCCTCTTGCTTCTCAGTYARYWCAGGAAGAGGCTTCAARGATGGATCATAGTTGTTCAARTCTTCATGCAAAATRTCAAGTAAAAAYTGTAAAAACTCCTGWCCGTCCTGTTGCTTRAAGTTGTTGAAGCATTCGTTTTTCAGTCCGCAGCTAATCTTGAAGTTCATAGGCGATATTGGCTTTCCATGTTTCTTCAATGAGTTCATTTTGGTTTGYTTGTAGATCATCTCCAATAGTTCYATGTACTTGTTGACAACYTCACCYTTTGAGCCRAACTTTGAGTTGTARTTGATGAGTTTCTTCATCGTCGAGTTTTTGTATATTATGACATCTGTTAAGTTCCCATAACTCACTAAACATTGAACRACAGTGTTYAAGTAACATGAATTTCCTAAGTTGACCAAACCCGTTTCCAGCTTTGCGTGATGGTCCAAGTGGAAACTTTCATCCAACAAATCMGTCTTTGATGACCCAGGTCTGCTGAATATTTTCCAATTRGKATGCTTTATAGTAGGCTCCAATGATTTGGCCTTATCAACTTTATTCAGTTCTGGGTAATGTATTTTTTTACCATGTGGCTCTTTTTGAATTTCCTGATTGGACAGACTTTGAGTGAGCCTTTTATCAGCAGGGACCGGCTCAATGTTCTTGAAAATATCATTCAAATTGTCATACCTTACACTGCTCTCGTCTTCCAATGTCTGCTTTGAGCTGCCTYGAAGTGTGGGCTTGTTTTGTAAAACATGTTGTGGATYGATGGGAGGTGGAGGAGGTCTTCTYTTCAAGTAAATACTATCCATTTTGGAGTCTGAAACTGAGAGCTTTGGGGCAGATGGGATTGGCGGGATAACATACTTTAAGTCAGAGCTCACTTCACTTTTTAGTAATACAGGTTTTAAATTCATGGGTGTGTGGTTAGGTGGAGGAGGAGGTGGTACCATGGGTTTGCTTAAAACAGGATCAGACTTTGTATTTTCTAGTTTCAGTGCTGATARCTTATTGCTTGCAGTTGTAAGGTTATTTTTGGTCGATGCTGGCTTCTTACCACTCAAGAGTTGCTTAAACGACCCATATTTTGATGTAAAGGATTCAACAGTGAAATTTGTGATAACCAAYTTAATGTTCATCTCATTGATTCTTTCAACATCGTCCATGAAGCTAGCATTGGTCAGATCCTTTATAATCTTGGCAGTCCACTTCATAATCTGCTCTCTTGCATTATTCAAGTTTTGATTCGCATAACTCTGCAAGAATATGATATAAAAGTAGATATCAGAAAATCCGTTTTTGCTTCTCTCCAATCTTTCATAAAGAAACTCTCTCAACCCTGTCTTYAACTCCATTTGAGCATTTGACCATGAATCCGTGTCTTCCAAGTCCCAATTAACCAACTGGGGAACGAYCTGAGGRCCTCCATCAGCGTGGACCAGTCCAGATCTCTTTATAACATTCCAAATTTGWAGCTGAACAGTCTCTATGGGCATATCCAAAAGATTTATGAGATCTCGCTCGTTGATCTCATAAGTGCTCATTTGTTTGAGYTTGGAGATAGTTATTGTTTGCGATTCAAATTGCTTATCCTTWAGGAACTTCARGCACATGGARTACATGGGCTTGTACCACTTCTCTCTATCATTCAGGGCAAGCTGCAGCAGGCTCTGTATTTCAGACTTYCTCTCTTTGAAGTTATATTTCTTTTCAATTTCACCTAGGTTCTCTATCATCTTTGCAGACATTTTGCAGTTTTTGTAGTASGTGGTAAGATCATGATTTTTGATGACTTTCGCTTCRAGAAGATCCTTCAATGTGTAGTTTTTCTTGATATACACCTCAACCTCTCTATAGAACAGTTTCATGTTGGATATACAAATAGCAACTTGGTCAGTGAGCAGTAGAAAYAGCTTTGTAGGATCGCCTTTTGCCTGCTGYGATAATCTCTCATAAATGAAATTGACATCTTGATCTGATTGATGATTCAGCTCATGGATTGACTGAACCATCAAATCGYTGCCAGATGATGAGTTAGATTGCATTTATATATAKGTGATTAGTAACTCTRATGTTTCTCTTTGAGGCTTTTGATTAGTGGTTTATCTSTGTGTGTTTGTTTTGTTCTTTTTTTWAAAAAAAAAACTGATAATTAGATATCCACAACGCACGTGCCCACTTACCAAATCATGGCAATTGTCACCAAAGCAAAAAAAATAAATAAACGTGTACTAACTCAAAAGTCCGATAATCAGTTAGACAATTACATGTGTGTAACATTGAATAACAAATCATAAATATTCTATATATCAAAAAAATAAGCAAGAAACAATTATCGAGATGAAGGAAATAAACCATCCTYTTAGAAATCAACTAGTTCTTTATCCATGTTGTACCAGACACCGTTTTTGGAGAAGTCAGAGTTTGGATCATTGACATCATCGTTTTCATTCAACTTGACAAACCCTAACTTTTCGTAGAACTTGAACAAATGCTCATGCACGATGATGGTGATTTTTCTACCAACAGACTGCTGGGACATCTTCTGGATGTAGTCTGTCATTAGGAGTCTGGCTAGGTTCTGGCCCTGGTAGTCTGGATGGATGACAACTGAGTGGATGGCAATGACATCTGAGGACTCCTTATGTTGGCCAATCTCCATTGTGTTCAGAGTGATGAATTCTGAGTCTATTTTGGTAGCCATGATTTCCCCAATCAACTGGGTGTTTCCATCGTCGTTCTTGACAAACAAACCTTGACAAAGATCTGGGCAGTTGGCTATTCTATATTCAACAGTTTCTCTGGAGCATCTTTCCTCRGAAGGGAAGCCCAATGACTCTAAATGTAGTAATTCATCAATGTCTTTCTTCAAGAAGGGTCTGATGGAGATTTTCTTAGGCAACTTGGATATGTTGAATTGTGCAATGTCTTCCATGGTAYTRRTGTTGTTGTAWRTTATAAATGTGGTAACCTTGTTGGGGGGTGTTGTTKTTGCTATAGGARATAGATAGTTGATTGTTTTGTAAACTTGAGTATTTTTWCYTAGTGTTAAGAGAAAAAAAAACAGTATCAAAAAAAAGTTAACACACAAACGGTGAAAAGTTGTTGAAGCGCTAACCATTTTTATGAGTCTTTTTTTTCAAAGACAAACCGTGTGTGAAAAAACGGACTTACACAGATACTTATCAACACACATATTCTAATMCAAACAGAACGGTTCARACATTYATTATTTCTTTAAAATTATATATAGTCATTCCATTATAGCTTTCTAAATTCACTCAAGACCGGATATATGTTTTCAAATGACTGGTAGATCTCCTCTCTTTTCTTCGCACCAGTCAAAACAACCTTTCCCGATACGAAAATCAACAAMACAATCTTGGGCTTAACCATTCTATAAATCAAACCAGGGAACAGCTCAGGCTCATAYGAGGAGAAGGCTCCGTGTGCAAAGGCCAGCCCCTCCAATCTGATGGGGAACTTGACGTCACAYGAAGCCACTATGTTTTGTATCTTGAAGTCCTTGAACTTGGARTCRAACCCGATTTTTTGGATGATTCTGGCATACTTTCTGCTGGCCAACTTGGAGTCCTGTTCGGACTTGGCACCTGTCACAACCATCTTACCGGAGGCAAAGATCARKGCTGTRGTTTTTGGTTCTCTGATTCTCATGATGACAGCGGCAAATCTCTTCGGGTTGTACTCAGCGTTTCTTGCATGCAGAGCTATGGTTTTCAAGTCCAGCTTACAGTCCAGATTCACTGTTGCCACTATGTTCTGTAAGGTTGGAACTATGCCAGCTGGTTCCTCATCCTCTCCTTGCTCTTCRGTGGTGGCTGGGGGTACGCTTTCTGTGTTTGTTTCTTTTTTCCAGATTTCCTGTGTTTCTGAGGTGAACACATCTTTATTTTTTTGTTGAAACTCGGTTAGTTTTTCTTCAGACATCTTGGTAGTTATTTGTATCTGCTKTRKGRGATAAATGCTTATGGGGTTATGTGTACATTTAAGTATTGAAATACTGTTMGACAAATATTGTAAGAGTTACGTTTCGATGTTTTTCTTTCCCATTTCTTTTTTTTTTTTTCTTCGTTTTTCTCAGACTRGAGCTAAATKGTTTAAACACAGACCGCTACACAGTCAGTTGACTAAACACGAAAAWTTGGCCAAAAGAAAAAAATGCATAKTAAAATTTCACAGTACTATCAAAGTCTTCAATATCTTATTTGAAAATGAGATACCAAAACCTGTAGCACAATGAGCTTKGWCCAAATTGATGCAGGAACTTTGTTCAGCATAGCTCAAGAGTACGAAGCTAAAGCAACAGAMTTWGCTYTTAGCAATAACCAGCACGCATCTGCAACTTTGATCAATCAAAGYATAGTTATTTACACGTACATGGTGGACAAGCATGATGACCCTTCTGAGACCAACTTTTACTTATCCTTTGACAGACTCATGGATGCRTATTTGAAGCTWATAAATTTATTGATTARATACACAGCAAACACGAAACTCGCCAGGAAAATCACACARAGGGCAATACTGAAATTCCATGAAACCACCAATAAACAAAATGATACCTGGYACATACTTCACTTGTTTTTTTATTATGTGATACCAACAAAGACAGTTTTTTTGAGCTCTATGGAAAAGAAACAATCCTATTTACAGTTGGAACAGTTTCTGCAGCATTCAGACATAGCCGCTGATTGGAAARTTGTGTTTTTGATATGTCAAGTAAGYTTTTACTTCAAGCTTGAGGATCATGCTGAGATAGACTTAGCAGATGCATTTGCCCTGCTGGATGAAAACATAACCCMGTTTAAGGARCWWAATCCTGATGTGTACATATAYGCACAGCTGAGCAAGGCCTGTTACTACCTATCAAGAAATGAATTTGCGAAGATGGATGCAGTGCTGAAAGCCAATGGCGGGGAGGAGAACATAGAAAGAGTCATAGACAACCARCATTTACTGATGAGCTTYTACTTGATCTTACTGTATAGAGACATAGTCAGTGGAACTCGAACATCAAAGACGATCTCCAAGATACACAAGATCYTGACAACCAACAAGAGAGACTTTGTSAAGAATACAAAGGTTTTTGTGATTAAATCATTCAAAGGGTACATTCAATGCGAATGCAGCCTGTTGGAATATTCCTCCTTGAAAGACTTGCTCCTATTTTTCCAAGGAATCAGCTATTTGGATAGGGGATCGATGGATCTTCAAAGGGACATGAGTGAGATGTTCTTCAAGAGAATAGTGAAAGGTAAGAATAATAAAAMCACAGCATTGCTGGAAATGGTTGAGTATTATAGAAAATGGCAAGATGAAGTCATGTTTGGATTTGAAATAGACAAYGATWTTRATGATAAAGGTAAACTGGAATTTGCTCATGCATACATGCAACTGGTACAGATGRAGTTCCYCCAAATAGAAGACATTAATGTCTTTATACAAAAGTACGAACATTATGTAAATCTGCCCCAGTATGAGGACATGAAAACAAACYTAATGCTACAAAGGATTGTACTGGAAAACTTTAAGAATACAGAATCCATGGACGAATTGARCGGAAATGAGGACTTCGAGGATACCAAAACAGCTATCAAGATGATATATAACAAGAAAAGATTCGAAAGGGAAAACAACATGGAGCAAAACACCAGTGTGTTGATACAGCAYGAGMAATTTCTCAACTGCTTGAAAAGYATATCATCRAAGTTCAARAAAGACAATGTGTCTGAYAAGAACTGCTTTTTGGTGGTGATMTTTTCACTACTAAGAATAGACGTTGAGGACAATCAAAACGAAAAGTTCAACAAGTACTATGAAATCATCAAGGGCCTKTTGATAAACGACATGAARCGCCTGTTTCCCCTCGAGTTCTGGGTGCACATGATTGACTACACTTTGGAAATGGGAACAGCGAACAATGAGTCCATAAGCAAAATTGAGGAGTTAAAAAAGCTGTCATGCACACTCAAGTGATAAATACAAAACAAGTACGTATGTGTATATATAACTATTCAGTCAGGATRCCCAGAGTATTCAATACTCTTGCGGGGTCTGACAAATGGGCCTTGGCCACTGTCTTTTTAGAAGCTGAACCAACGGAAACCGGATAGATCCCATCCTGCTTGCCGTATGAGTTAAGCACCTTGAACATGTCCTCATCGGTTTTATCATCACCAAGACACAGCACGAAGTCAGGATTGGATTCATTGTAAAGGTTTCTCACAATCTCACCCTTGTTGACRAACTTCGGTCTGACCTCGACATTCATCTTTCCCTCCATGACCTCAAGCTCGAAGTTCTTGTACTCCTCGCCGGAGAAGGCAGCTTCCAGTTCCTGCTTCAGTTCCTTGGCACAGAAGTCACCCAGCTCTGGCACGGCTCTTCTGTAGTGCCATGTGAGGGCGACCTTCTTTGACTCAATGAATGACCCTGGTGTTTTGTGCGTGTAGAAGTCCATGATCGAGAAGCACTTCTTCTGCCACTTCTCCAGGTTGTACTTCTCAGTGAGGTTGACCCAGCCCTCGTTTGTGTCCGGAGACTTCAGGAAGCAACCATGCTCAGCAGACAGKCCCATCTTGTTCTTGGATGAGGTGAACCTGTCGTCTCCAAACCACTTGTTCAAAAAGACCTGGTCTCTTCCTGAAATGATCCACACCTCATTACGCTCATCCTTCAACAACTTGGTCAGCGTGGAGTACAGCTTTGATGTTGGGATGGCCGCAGCTGGATCCTGAACAATAGGAGTAAGTGTACCATCGTAGTCAAAGCAGAACAGTCTCTTTTCAGCCYTTTGATAGGCCCTTTTCAAGTTATTGACACTCAGCAAAGGTGTGATGGTGTTGTTRACAGTTAGTAGTGAGGACAAAGTTGAGATGATGTCCTTGGACCACTTTTGCAAGCTTGGTACCTTGTTGAATAATGCCTGGGCGTCTGCTTTGCTCTTCAAGGTAAACTTTTCGGTCAGGGCCTTGTCAAGYGTTCTTGCAACAGCCACCGAGTCCCAGGGATTGATTATGTAGCAGTCCTCRTGTGTAAGCGGAGTGCCGGAAAATTCAGATAAGATCAATGGTTTCAATTTCARTTGAGAACTTGTGGACTCCTTCATCAGGCTGGCAGTTTGCACAGAGACGTACTCCAACCCACTCAAGTTGATGGCGTCTCTGATGGAACCCACAAAGAAAACATCAGCAACTCTTAGTAGAGCAAGGTAAACTTCCTTTGGGATCTTCATGTGGTAGTGYTGAACAGGCTGGTAGTTGAATGAACCGTGYTTKGTGTTGATTTCAGTGACCATTTCCAGGATCTGTCTTTCAAGCTCGTAGTCCTCGTTGTCATCATCATCGACTCCAGCATCATCATCCATTTCGCCACCACTGAAGCCCTGGACCTGTCTCTTGGCTGTTTTGATTTTTGGTGTGCTCACCTGGATGTAAACAATCTTTTCCTTCCACTGAGGGAACATCTCCAAAAGGGTGTCAAAGCCCTGAAGCTTCTGTAGAATACCCTTGCAGCCATCCATTCTGTCTCTACCAAAGATGATTTTCTTGCCCTCGTAGGCCTTCAACAGAGCCTGGACCTTGTTATCAACAGAGTCTGTGAAYGAGTCCTTRATCAGCAATGACTTGTTGATACCCTGSGGGGAACACTTGATCAGMACRTCATTACCATASGCAGAAACATGGTAAACACCATCTGGATCCTCGGAGTTGCAGTCCTTGTCCTTGTGTGGGCTCTTGAAKGACCAGGTACAGTCAAGCAATCTYTTGCAACAACTGACAAAGTGTCTTGAGAATGAGGGGGACTGGAAAAAAATCACATCGGAACCCAACATCCCATCAACAATYTCCTTTCTGAAGGTCAGKGATCTRAAGTACTCATAGGAAGGGAAKGTWACGTGGTGGAAGTAYCCAATGGTTAGGTGCTTGTCTGTGTTGCGGTTGTTGAGTTTCATTCTGATCATCTGTGGAAGCAGCATCAGGTGGTAGTCATGGACAATGATGATGTCCCCTGGCTGGTAGATCTCAGCAACCTTGTCAGCATACTCCTCGTTGAACTTGACATACTCAATCCACTTTTCCTTCTTGACATCAGTGGTGTCGAATTTCAAGTCCTGCAAGAATGGAGACAGGATGTAGTGGAAGTCCGGATACAGGATTTTATCCGCATACTTMARCCACTGGTTTTTCTTTGCGGTTGTGGCGGGCAAGAAAATCGGCTCCATCTTGGTTTGGTTGTTGGAGTTTATTTTGACAATTTCATCATTCAGTCTGGTTTTCAAGTATGTCTTTTCCTTGTCAGCCAAGTCAAATGCGTCATTGACTTCATCTGTGGACTTCTTGACTTGCTCATTTGGATCGGTCAGTGTGTAATARCTGTGGATGTTGTTGAGCTTGTTGTTGTCATCCTCGTTGATGAGCTTTGACTTGCTTGGGTAGGAGTTTTCCTCAACGCTTGCTACTGATTGGTCATTGGCCTGTTCAGACTCAAAGAACTCGGTTTTAATTTCATATCTATCAAAGTATTGTATGTCACCAGTCCACCCCAAGATGATTTCCTCAGAAATGTTGGTTTTGTCAAACAGGGAGGATTCTTCGGCATCATCATTAAGCAAGGAGGTGTACAAAGATGTGTTACCAGTGATAGAGTCTATCTTGTACTCAACCTTAAGGTTGGCCTTATCATCTGAGTTGTGGTGTGTGATTTTTGTTATTGAGTAAGGAAGTCTTGTAACACAGTTGATAATTCTGCTTTTACTATCAGACATTGTAATAGTGTGTTTTCTTTTTTTTTTTCAATAGAATTTCAMTTGGACTATTGATATCCTTTGGTTATGTACTAAATGTCTTTTTTTTATGATTAATAATGATAATACTCTGTTTATATACTATAACTATACTGATAACATATACAGATACGTTTTTTAAGYTTATTTAGGGGAAACGGTGTGGATGGAACTTGAGTGACCCCTCTCACCCCATAAAGGGGAAAAAAAAARCAGTACCAGAGAATCTAAGGGGGGAAACTGAGATATATCGTGTTTTCGTTCGAGAACAAAAAAAAAAAAGGCTTCCAGTAAATTGAACAGCTGTAGGAACAATAAGCAGTGTTATTGATTATTAGCAGGGGTATACACAGATATATAATACGTGGTCATGGGTAGAGCTCAACAAGCTTCGTAAACAAAAGATAGTACTTGTTCAGTGCGGATATCGTTTGRTTWACYTTGATGTCATTCATGTTCACCTGGGGGATGTGGGAGAGATCCAGGGTCTTTATGTCCACACTGGCCTTGCCCATCATTATCAGAAACTTGATGTTGCCATGCAGTCTGGTCAGGAATATGTTGTTTATTGTGGGGTTGGTGTTGTTTATGGAGATGAGGTTGAGAAGCAGGGTGTTGATGTTGAGCAGCAGGGACACCTTGTAGTCATAGGCTTCCTGTGGATTGAGCGGCTGAGCCGTAGGAATGTTATTCATTGAGTGATGTTTTTATCTTTGGTATTCTGTACTATAACAGTGTGTATACAAACATTAGTAGAAATAAATAAGTAAATTTTCATGTATCGGGGTGAAAAAAAACAAGTACACGGATGCGGTAGATTCCTTTGGCCATATGTGTACACTGTGTAGCGGTTTCTTGTTGCTTYTACAGCACTTTGTTACAACGATACATTATAACTTAAAGTAACAAAGAAACTTGTAAAGCATAATGAAAGGGATGAATATTTTCACTRGATGTTATTGAATAATAGTAAACACGATATATACAATACATAGCATAATAAATCAACCATCCTCAAGTATGTACATTCTTCTTTCTATCGGTAACTATAAACTCCTTTCTTTTCTTTTTTTCTCTTTCCAAAGAAAATTAGGACACCCGAAMGTTACAGCTGACTTTTTCCCACTGATTTTTTTTTTCATGCTCATTATCTTTTATACCAGTATATGTTTTTCTCTCTTTCTCGCGCTAGTTATCAAAGCTTTTTT
This sequence comes from Hanseniaspora opuntiae, assembly GCA_001749795.1. NCBI lineage: Eukaryota > Fungi > Ascomycota > Saccharomycetes > Saccharomycodales > Saccharomycodaceae > Hanseniaspora > Hanseniaspora opuntiae. The sequence goes on from LPNL01000006.1 coordinate 268,500, forward strand.
GTCCTATTCAGATCTGAAATCAACTTATTGACAACATTTACTATCAATCATACCAAAGGAAAATATACATAACAATACCATTGCATATTAGCTCACTAGTTTATGAGTACTCTAGATATCTAAAACACGATTCTATTTTTCTTTACAAAAAAATATATCATGATAAATCCCTTGAGGTTTCCTATATGGTTTGTCAGAACCACTTATRAAGAATCTTTACACAACAGATACAATCTGTTCACTCTTATTCTGAACTTCTGTATCAACTTTTTCCCTGTGTTYYTATGGCTGTATTTGTTCAAGCAATCCAAGCATATACCCTCCGAAATCAGACCTAAGATCAATGGACAATGGCTGTTTTACTCTGATATCCTCTTTTTAGGAGGTGACTTTTGGAATGAGCAAGAAGACAAGCTAGTCACATTCATATCATTTGTAACTTCATGGGCTGGTGTCTTTTTAGGTCTTTTGATCATTGTTCCTTACTTCATGTTCAGAAACAAATGGATCAACAACAACCACTCAAGCTTCAAGATATACTCCTTCTTGAAGCCTTAYCACCTGCTGGCCTTATTCTACCTAAGTTTGAACATTCTGCACATGTTCACTGTTCAGGAGGAATACAACTTCAAGCCATACAAGGACTTCATCACCTGGTTCTCATATGTTTTGCTGCACYTAATAGCMCCTATAGTAACRGCCGTGTTCCTGTACATCTACAAGCCTCCTGGCACCATGGGTGCATTTGCCCTGGCTCTGGGTATCCAAAACACAGCCGGTTTCTTCACTCATGTCTTGCTACCTTCAGCTCCTCCTTGGTTCACACACCTGTATGGGATGCATCTGACTGAAAAGCTSACCAAGGAGYTGAACTATGAAACMCTGGGGTATGCGGCTGGACTGACCAGAATGCCATTCAAGYTAGGWACAAACCTTGCTGCTGCRGGCTTCAAGAAGTCACCAATCGTGTTTGGTGCAGTTCCTTCCCTGCACGGGGCCATGGCTCTGCAGTGTGGACTGTGGATATTTTACAAATACGGAGACAACCTGAAATACTTGTACAACAAGTCAGGCGATGGAATCAACGACAACCTGATGAACAACAAGGCCAGTTCATGCGATGAATTTGTCTTGGATGACTTGGACCTGTCAGAGGATACCACTTCYGGCGACAAGGTGACACCTGTGYTGCCKCTRGAAAACAAGCCTAGATGGTGGTGGCACACAGGAAGAGTCATTGTTTCCCTGTACATGCTTCTCCAGTGGTTTTCCACAATGTACTTGGACCACCACTACAGAATTGACCTGTTCGTTGGTGGGATCTATGCCATCATCAGTTTCCACATAGTCAGAAAGTACGTAATGGAAAAGAACTACACTGCATACTTGGAGATCCATGAAAACAACGACAAAGAAGCCATAAAGAAACTGGACCTGTCATCCAAAGTCTGGTGGTTCAACGAGTACGGGGTTCTGGCTAGATACAAACTAAAACAAATGGAACCTACAGGTGACAGAGAGGAWATGTCCATAGGCGAAAGGGTATTCAAAAAATACAARTTCCACAAGRTCTTTAARATATAGTGTATATATTAWTATTTTTTTGCTTATTATTCAAATTCCAGGCACAACTACTGAGACTGAAAACCCACAGATCATGACTCTCTTGTCCTCGCCACCGATTGACGATATCACCTCCCCCTTGGAGCTCAGCTTTCTTTCCTTGACATCTCCCGCTAGAATCAGATTCATGAACTCGTCATAGGCTATAAGCGTACCGGTGTAGTATGTTGAGTATTGCGTGATGACTTTCACTTGTTGGTTTATGCATTTAGGCAGTAGTTCTTTAGGTTGGATCATTTCGGTTGTATAGGTGTTTTGGATATTGGTTTTGGCTATCAATMAATGAATACAGGCAAAAGTGGGAAACATTTGAATGTTATATTTGGAAAAAAAAAAAAAAATAAAAAATTTGATAACTGTTGGAACATACCCACGAATGTGCTTATCTCCGAACAATAAATGTTGAAGACCAAAAGAAAGTCATTCACAGAAAGTTACTGATAATTATTAAAAAAACAATATATAAAACACTGATTAGTAGGTTGGGTATTTAGTTGAGTTTTTGTAGTCCCACCAGAAAGTCAACTYCTGTGGGTAGGATGAGTCCAGTTGACATTGGCTGGCAAAGTCCAATCCATCCATCAGCTTTTCAGCTCTGGCGATGAAGTTGTCCAATGAACAACCGTATCCTGGACCATCGTTACAGTCATCCAAAGGATAAACAGAGTCATTGATGATGTATCTAACATAGGTTTCGTTGTTGCATTGGTAGTCCTCWAGRATARCATTAGCACCCATTGGGGTGAAGTCGTTTCTGCTGAATGGGTAGTCAAAGTCGATGTTTTCAATTGGCATCAACTTGGTGCTGTTGAACAAGGCCAATGAGAARAAGTTGTTCAAGTCAGTGTCGTGGGTCCATGCCAAGTTCAACTTGTTTCCGTTGCTCTTGGTTAGCAGTTCAATGGAGGTGTTCAAAAGAACAGAGGCCACAGCGGATGAGTTGACATTTCCGTTCATGTAGGAGTAGTAATGCTCCAAGGAGGCTTCGTAGTCAAACATGGTGAACTCATCCTTCTTCAACAAGTTACACATGTCGGAGTACCCGTTGACGTTCAGTTCATAGGTACAGTAGTTGTAGATGCTTTCGATGTTGGCAGTKGACAAGTTCAAGGCTGGGTTTTCCTTCAAGATTCTTTGCTTGATGGTGGTCAACATRTCAGTTCTGTTGGTGAAGAAGGAGGCAACCAAGTCATCGTTGTAGTCACTGTCATAGGTGTTACAACTCTTGTATGGAGTCARTGTGTTGGCACCCTGAGTGGCATCCTCACTGATAACCAAAACTTCAAAGTCCATGTTGGTGTTTTGAACAAAWCCCTCACCAAAGAACTTAGCGGTGTCCTTAACTCTTGTGGAGTTAGAGGCAAACAAGGTCAAGGTATCGTTTTCACTGACTAAGTGACCRTACTTGGTATAAAARTCATAACCAAACTCTCTGGCCATGATYTCACCAGTGTACTYGTTTGGCTTTGAGTTGTTGAACTTGGTTAGTTGYTCAAGYTGGGTGGCAGGATCAGTGACRAAGTACTTGTAGCTCTTGTCGTTGAAGAAGGACAAGGAWCCATTYAAGGAACCCTTGAAAGCATTGATGGCATCATAAAGRGCCTTGAAGCTCTTGTTGGCACCCTTGGTTGGGTATCTAGATCCATGTCTTTGCAATAACTGGACRCTGTTTAGCTTACATGTTTCCGGCAAGTCCTTGTCTATGAATCTTTTGTTTTTCATAGGGATGTAAGGAGAAACACCACCTAAGTAATGTAGAATGTCCTCTTGTGWTTCTTGTAATGCCTTGATGCTCTTAGCGGAGACATTACTGATKAAGAAGTATAAAATGAAAGCAATGACTTTGATTTCCATGTTATATTTGTGTTGATGATTTGTACTGGTTTGMTAKCATTTCTTTTTTCCAAAACWAAATGTTTGTATTTTTCAATGATRAAACATCAATTTTTGGYGTRTTTATATAGAYGTTGTTTTGATTAAATGTAARTAATAGTTAAAWTRGAAAAATGGTAATCARTACCACATGGATCTCCCATCCAATTATATTTTTTTTTAATACTGATWTATTGGACTACTTAATAATTCTTSAATATTCAAAATCATTAARTCCATTTTCAACATTTTTTACARTAAAACGTTGATGATATTCRTTTTTTATTGTAATAACTTAATTTTGYCAACTGCCACKGCATATGGACCAWACAAAAAAAAAAAATCATTAATAAAACATAAAACATGGATCATTTAGTWACTATCCCCACGTGTATGAACATCAWTAATAAAAAAAAYATTATATACATCAACTTCTCAATTTRTCTAACTCTGACTCATAGTAATCTCTGATCTTATTCAGCTGCRACTTGAACTCCGTTTTCAGGACATTGATACTCTCGCTGTTATTGGATGAAATTGAACTAGGAGARTTAATAATATGGTTGAAATTCTCATGGTCCTCTGAGTACGGCGTTACCGGTTTATTATTGTTTTTGGCTTTCATATCCTCAATTATATCATTCAATCTCTTTATTTCCAGGTTCTTTTCCTTCAGCTGCTTGGTCACATTGGATATCTGCTTTTCCTTCACAGTTATGTTGTTGTTGTAATGTAATCTTTCCTTGGARAACTTCTCACTCAGGAAATCATGTGCYAGTTGAAGATCATCAAGTTTCAGTTTTAAGTCATCTTCATTGACAGTTGAGTTGACCATGGCTTTATCAGTTACATCATGGTCATCYTGCTTGCTGGCAATCATTTTGATYARYTCYTTGATGCTGTTCTCAAGCATTGTATACGCATCTTCATTGTCGTCCTGGGCACTGTGTAGTTTTATGTTGTTGACAACACATTCAGATATCAAGAAGGAAATCAACTTTTCATAGCCTGGGAAGTCATCAGACACGATTTCCTTATCATTGACGCTATCCAACATGGCCAACTTGCTGTGYCTGGATGAATTAGGTGTTTTTAGCATCATCAGCTTGTTTTTGTTGTCTAAKTCTTCTGATATTTGTCTTATACTCTTGGCCAGAAAAACCAGCATCTTTCTAAGCTTGGTGGGGTTGTTCAAATCACTGTCAAGGTCAGACACTATGTTAAARGTATCATCGTTTTCATTGTTAAGSGAGCTTTCGTCATCCTCATAATCTGGATCCATTGTGTTGGTTGTGAATGATGACATTTCTATATCTTCGTTGTCCAAAGACCTTTGGCTTTGCATGTATGTAAGGATATATTCTATAATTAGGGATGTTTTCAAAGGGATGGTTTCATTGCTTTTAGATTTAAGTAGTTTTGTGTTGGTTATCTCCTCATCAAGAGCAGAAGAGTCATAGTTGTTGAATTCCGGATGTAGTAGTATAGGTTGAAGCTGCTTTATAAGATCTGATGATGTAGTGATATTCAGATTGTTCATTTTGTTTATTTGCTATATGTGTTGTTGGGTTTATTTTTTTTCCTTTTAAAATTTGTATTATACAATTGCTAATAATATAGCTATCAATGTTTTGTTAATGATGTTTAAGGTAGAATGGAATAACTGACAGGTTTTTTTTCTTTCTATCTTTTTAGCTTATGACTGTTTAGTATAATGTATTTTTGTTTATATTTCTTTAAAAGTACTTACTGTCTGTTAATTAAAGAGAAATAGATAATATTGAAAATAACAAAGGATCTAAAGAGAAGGTTAATTGCTTAAAGGGTGAAAAATTTTTCCTTTTTTTTTTCATCATTAAATCCCTTACATTCTCTKGTTTTCTCCAGCTTCACGCCAAATAYCAGMAGTRAATTTCCTAAAAGGGTAACAAAATTGGCAAAGTGCAGATCGCGTGATCTAACTACATTAACAAGTTACAAGGTAAAGACAAGATACAATATACTATACACATTCAATTTTAAGATATTAAATCATCAAGACTGGTTTACGCTTTAACAAGCAAAGCAAAAGAAAACAGATTACTCCTGTTCTCTTTAAGTGTCTCTATCTATGGGAGTACTTAATCTTGTTGTTTAATTAATTGGTGAATGTGTGGTAAAACGCGGGTGTGTTGTCGGACATAAAGACCGAAGACGTTTCTTTTTTTCTTTTTTTTTCAGCGGAACGCCCAATCTGTGGAACATTCCCCTTTTAGGAACTATTATTAAACMTAACCCTCACACTGYAAAAATCTACAAAATACAAAAAGYTAGCAAAAAAAAAGGAAAAAGAGAACRTAGAGTGTATAGGTTATTCACAAGATATTCATTACAAGTATAGTAAACAAGATCCCAACCATACATATCATTCTATAAAGAGACATAAAGCTAAAGAAAACACTAAGGATACACTGTTCAACAGAATYAATAAGTTTATGATGATATTTGATATTGACTATTCATTACAGCTTATACTCAACAACACATTTTCAAATGCAAATGATAGCACACCACAAAAGACTGATATTTTAAAATACTTCACTCCAGACATMATATACCAGATCTGTGAGGACTGCATAGACATTCTCATAAACGAAAGCAACATAGTGGACATTGAGGCTCCTGTCACTGTGTGTGGGGATATACACGGGCAACTGCATGATTTATTAAACATCCTAAACATCACATACCAGGACTATAGCATAAAGACTCTCTTTGAGCAAGTCAACAACACGAAATACCTGTTCCTCGGTGACTTTGTGGACAGAGGGTTCTACTCATTTGAAACCATCTTGCTTCTGATTCTGCTGAAGCTGAAGTACCCAGATAGAATATACCTGATAAGAGGAAACCACGAGTCCAGCAACATAACAAAGATCTATGGATTTTATGATGAGATCATCAACAAGTTTGGCACATCAACACCCTACYTGAACATAACAAACCTATTCAACCATCTGCCTATATCTGCAACCATCAACACATCAAACAAGGATCCATATTTTGCCATGCATGGTGGGATTTCCCCAGACTTGCTGACTCTGAATGACTTTGATGCGATAGATAGAAATCAAGAACCGCCGCACAAGGGACCCATGTGTGATTTACTCTGGTCTGATCCCGAGGACAACATCAATTCAGATTACAAGGTTTCTCCAAGAGGTGCTGGCTATCTCTTCAGCAAAAGACCATTGAAGGAGTTCAACTACACCAACGGATTGTCCATGGTTCTAAGAGCACATCAGCTTGTGATGGAGGGATTCAAGATGATGTTTGATGATGAGCTGTGCACGGTTTGGTCCGCTGCAAACTACTGCTACAGATGCGGTAATCTGGGGTCAACCTTGAACATAGATGCCACAGGAAATTATGAGTTCTCCCTGTTCGAAGGCGTTGACATCAATGGCAGTGATAACCAAGCCCTGCCCGTGAAGAAGATGTCAAGTTCCAATGAATACTTCTTATAATTTCAGCAATGTAGCATATTGTTACAATGGGTTTCTGGGGCTGTCTCTTGTTTTCTCATTTCAATTTATTTCGGATATATACACCAATGATGTATTTTTTTTTTTTAAATTTTTAATTTTCCAGTAGTAATTTCACATATCTGGATGGTTACACCGAAAAAGGAACTATAAAACGCGTTAGTTTGAATGACCATGTCATCAGTAAAATAAGAAAAAGAACACAGAATTTRATATAGATGAATGACTCAACAATAGCCCTGGACTTTAGCTTTCTAGGGACWAACCAYCARGTTCTTGATCAGACTAARAACACACATCAGGAAGTTTCTAAACAAAGCAAGTATAAGCGAARCACACTCCAAAGGTTTCTCATMGACAATGTTTTAAACAMMATAAAYCCCGGAATTTATGAGGTATCATACATACCAAACATATCACCTATAGACATTTTCTTACAGAACCTGAAYSCTCAACAAACAATATGGATAAGTTGYCATAAGCAACCTGTACGGTTGAATCCTCARATTGAATATTATATAGTCCGCTCTGTTTATGAGCTTCTATACTTACTTCACAARTTGAAAAGTAAAGATGTACGCAAAAGCACAGTGTTCATAACCCACCTGTCACACATAATCAACMATCACCTGCTTGACTTGGTCAAACACAACAATCAACACAACAGCAAGGTCTCAATCAATGACTATAAATGCAAGCTGCTCATCTCAACTTTCCAAACTCTCTCCACTCTGTTTGATAAGACCATAATCATTAACAACTTCATGAATGCCAAGAACAGCGACCATGACAGCTATSTGCTGAAGAGTGAGCTTGAGAAYGGYMTTGCTGGGAAGGGTGTYCTSGACCAARTCTGGAAGAGAATGCTGAATTTGCGAGTGRGCATATACAACAACATAGGTGGCATGTACTCCATGAAGGTGGTTGTTGAGAGCGGGTCCAACTTGGGGGTTCARAGAGTCCATACAYTGTATCAGTTTCCAGAAGAGAAAGAAACGGCGATAATGCAAGAAGAGAATGTTGATAAGGCAGTGGAACTGGAKAGRAAAAGCACATCTGTCATGTCCAAGGATTTCCAAACCTTTGGRCAATTAACAATAGCGGATYCAGAAAGCAGTGATGATATGATTGATGACTCYCAATAYTGAAASSAGWCAWMGTATATATTAGTTGAGCAAAAAAACGGAAAATTTCAAATTAACAAAAAAATAATAATTAAACAAATATTAGCAACTATATATTAATCTCTRACATAAAACAATATGTACGGAGTATTGACCTTCTTTTTACCTAACTCTAGAACATCCTTCTTAGTGACCTTATTGATATCCATGTCATTGCATCTGAACCAGCCGTTCTTGTTGTTCATCGAATCAGCGGTATAGTGTCCCGAGTGGGTGTCTGAACCGGAATGGTAGACTATGGATTTCAGAGTATATGATGRRGATGCAACAGATGGATCTTGCAGGCATKTSGATGGGATATCGAAGTCAAAGTCAAAGTCTATGTAGTCATTCAGYTTCTCGGCCTTACCGTTGACCTTGTTTTCGTGTTTGTAAGCATCAACAACACTCAAGTTGTCAGTTTGCAGATGGTAGTTGAATCTCTTGATTTGGATTATCAACACCTTTGGTAAGTCATGGAACTTGTTGATYTTCAYCACRTCCTTGTTGTCAATTTCCAAGTGYTCCTCACTRGCCCACTTCTCGAGCATACCCTTGATGCTGTATTCGTTTTCATTCGCATCCTTTTGCAAGTTCAATGGCAAGACCAAATGTGGATCATAGGTTATGGAGATAGGATACTCACCTTTCTTACATTTGGCTTTATTCTTTTTCAGTTCAGACATCATCAAACATCCAAAGATMGTGGTGATWGGAGTTGGGTAGTATTCAGTGTATCTAATTTCTTGCTTTTCAGTGGATGCAAGTTCCCATTCAGAYTGGTTTTTCAAGAAAATTTCAATTCTATTTCTTAGTGAGTCTCCCAATGATGGTTCRTTCAACCATGCACAMTTTTTGTTCTTTAAGAACTTGGAYAGGTATGATAGGATATCACTTTCCCTTTCAATGTTGTTGTTGATGAATTCCTCAACATCGTTGAAGCTCAAATTTTCAACCAAACTTATGAATTCATCRTTYAAGGAGTCCAATACCAAGGTYAAGTATTCCTCWGCATCTTCTTGTCTGCCCTTCTTCAAGGTCTTGAACTTGTCCAAGTTWACYAAATGATCAAATAAGACAGATGTGTCCAATGAAACATTCTCACTTTCATCAACATTGCCCARTGARCTYAATGCCTTGTAATTGTTGGATACCTTGATACATTCATACAGGAAGTTCCAGGTGTAGAAACAWATAGGGATGTTGTCRATGTCGTAATCAGATGATCTKGATATACCGTAAAGAAGATTCAAGAACTCYGGAATGGACAAAAGAGATTGCAGGACAGAGTTCATGAAACATATGTTTGATGTGTTCATGAACTTTGGGGGAGTGAAGGACTTYAACTTTTCCTCGATGAAGGTGTAACTCTTATTAGGGTTGATCATGTATTCCAATATGAACATACCAGCCTTCTTCCCAAAGTTCTCGTTTTCATTGTAAGCTGAGAACTCCTTTTCAGTGGTGGCMGGTGTCAATGTTACTTCCTTTTCACTGCTGGCACTGCTTTGCTTTGGACTCTTGACAGCACTCTTTGTCTTGTTGGCTTTGYTCAACGGCTTCTTAACTTCTTCCTTTGRCTCGTCAACAGATACACTGGTCTTGGAGGAGTCCAAGACTATGGTGACTGGCTTGCCTTTGTTCTTGTTCAAAGAAACACTTGACAATGAACTCCAATCYCCAGCTGATGATGGGTTWGAGTTAGTCTTTTGTAACTTGTTTTCCAACTCAATTTCCTTGGCATTAAGCAACTCCTCTTGTTCCTTCARCAATMTRTCAAGTTCTTCYTCCTCTTTSYTCAAWGTTTCCAGTTCCTCATCCAATTCCTTGATTTTGCTATCACTGTCAGCCTTTTGCTTGTTCAAATGAGCGATTTTTGTGCCCAGCTCATCAGACTTGATTTGCTTTTCAATGTTTTTGTTTTCTTGGATTATTTGGTCTTCAGCAGCCTTGATCAACTCACCYARTGAAACTATGGTTTTCTCAGAGTTTTTCTTGATGCTGTCAAAGACCTCAGTGAACTCAAGATTGACACTGATGTTACGAGCAACTTCTTGGGAGATGTGTTCGTTGAAGTTCAGCTTTTTGGCAACTTCTTGCTTTTCAACCTTGACTGGCTTTGGTGGTGATCTGTCTTGTTGGCTTTGCATTTGTGCCATTTGATGTGGCAAGACAGCTGGCATGTGTGGGTTGTAATTGTATTGGAAGTTGTTTGGGTAGCCCATGACACCAGGTTGAGAGTGGTATCCCATGTTTTGCATAGCAAGGTTTTGTGTGTGGAGATAGCTTTCTGGTATGAAAGTACCTTGCATGTTCATTTGTTGATTTTGATGACTTGGGGAAAAAGCACTCATGTGGCCCTCTTTCTTCCCATGTGTGCTACCGTTGTTGACTGCATGTGGTACCTTCTTCACAACAGGACCCTTAGCTTTGCTGTAGGCGGGCTTCTTGTTGTAAACGGAGTCTCCTTGGAATTCAGGCACTTCATGAGATGGCAAAGCACTCTGAGGATTTTTATTAAAATTACTCATTTTTTTTTGGCTTTCTAATTGTTATAATAACTCAATAAAAAAAAAGCGTAAAAAAAAAAAGGAAATCAAWAATCGAARATGATATGAATCCTATTCTTCTATCTAAGAATTCTATTTGTTGTTGGTGTTTGATTTGTTATAGATAATTGTTGTCAGTGATATATAATGTAAACACTTTGATGTTGAGTGTGAATAATTTTTTTTGTTGCTTTTCCCAGYAAGGGTGAGTGAACAGAGCCACTGTTAAAATTTTTTTYCCCCTTTCTTTCCATTTTTTGCCAAGAATAAAATAGCGATAAAACACTGTTAAGTCCGAAACGATAAACTCACCTTTTTTCCATTAATAAATTAGTTCATAAACCATACATTGATATCAAACAGTTCTCTAAAGACAAAGAACAAAAATATGATTGGTAAGCCTTTGCAATCATATAATGTTGTAGTGGAGATACAACCAATCATTAAGATGGYTAAYATCAAAAACGTAAACAGTTTTAGTGCACTCTTTATAATACTTCAAGACTTTATTCTCCTGCTCAGCTTCATCCAGTAGCAGTGTGTCATCATCTAAAGCTTTAATATCAACATATCCGTTTTTAAGTATCAAAAAAGAAGATAGAAGATGCGGACAAATTACTTCCCCTGTCGTGTATATCAAATTTATATCGGTTACCTCATTATTCACGTATTGTTTGATGAACTTCATCAGTTTTGAGTGATCATCGTATATGTACTCAGCACTGCTTTCCGCAGTGATAACCTCAAACGACAGCAGGCCAAACAAATCAACCATCAGCTGTTCTGGGTTTTGCAAGAGTTTTTTCAAAGAAACTTTTTCCTTCAGTTCCACAGGATTATCGTAGTTGTTGTTCAACACGAATCTATCAAAGCTTTGTAAGTATTCCTTACACGAACATGAGTTGTAATTAATATCAGTGGTTATGATGCTCTTGTCGCGATCAAAGTCATCAATGCTCTTTCGTTGTGATTYCTCCTCSAAYACATCYTTGTAWATGATCTTCTGGCTGCAATTYTTGTAGTTGTAGATAAACATGTTTTTGGAATCAAGTAATGATATTGCCATTATGTAAARATCTATGAAATGCTCGCTGTTACCTATCAGCAACAGAAATGTAGTTATTTCCTCATTGATACCCTTATAGTCGTCCTTTATCAGTTTTGAGTATATCCTACCGTAGTTGACAATGTATCTACTCAAAAACATGATTGTATTTGTAGGTTTGTTTTATTTTTTTTTCACTTGAAAATCTTCAATGATTCAAGAACWTAATTGATTGTAGCTGGAGAAAAAAAAAATTAATTTTTATCGCTATAYAGGTTTCAATCGTTTTTTTGTCATATCATTAAAAACGTACTAATCATATATAAACTAGCCCAAAAAYTGCAATAATAGATTCTGCAACTTTTGCAAYTGCATTGCACTCTTATCACCRTTATACTTCAAGTCGCCTTGCTGATTCACATCATCAAAGATTGGGTCTCCTGGAAACATTTCCATCAGCGAAATAACTTCATCTAAGAAGCTGACATCTTCAGGACTGTCAAGGTTGATGAGAAGCTTGCCGTCTTTGTCCACRCAAAGGAACTTCAGCAGTATTTTGGTCATAAAAAGATTTCTTGATACAATGACGTTTTCTTGGAATAAAGCTAAGTTTTTAGTACTTGGGTTAAATATCTTGTTGTAATTCAAGTTACTTTGCTGTACAGGATCCAAGTACTTTAACTTATTCTTTTTGACTAGCTTTCTCTTGTTGTAAACAYGCTTGTATCCAGATCTAAAGCTTGTGTTATATCTGTATACAAATTCCCCATCTCTTTTAACAACAGAAACATATATTCTCGGAWAGTAATCCAGGTATATTTCCTGCTCGGTTTTGTATTGATTGGTGGATGTTCTTTGGGATTTTGTCAAGTGTCTATATGGCAACCTGATAATATCAAACTCACCTCTAGATTTGATTATGGCTCCGTGTTCTAAAAGATGAGATTCWTCATACATGTATGGCAAATACTTGTTGATTTTCAAATCATTGAGCATTTTTCTTTTCAACACTTTGTAGTGCAGTTGCTTTAAGATATAATCCTTCACTAGTTCTTTAGAATTTTTCAAGATAAATGATAAATTTGGAAAGTCGTTAATTTTCACATCATTCAACAAATAGTTTATCTCACTGTTTTCCTTATGTCTGTACTGATGACCATCCATGTTAACAATCTTATCCAAATGATGMGATAGTTGAGCCAATACCAGGTATATGTCGTTTTTKGTTATTTCGYTTTTTTTTCTTTCATTTAACAAATAAGTCAAAAATCTCTTTGCGGAAGTTTCACACTGCATTATTTGCATTGTCACAAATGTTGTGAATTTGGCATTGAGTTTAATTCTTGTTGATRAATCYGCAAAGTCAAGATACGTGTCATCCATGTTTTCATTYAGTTTCATCGGCACAAACTGCTTTCTGGCCATTTCAACCTTGGGAAGTTGCTTGACTACTTCATATTGTATGTTAGGTATAATTTGCTCTCCACTCCCCACACCATCAAAATTGTTATATTTAAAGTTGTAAGTGATTAAGTCAAAATCAGCCTCTCTACGATGGACTGACACAAGTTGCTTCAGCTCATCGATAGTATTCGTTATAGGTAGCTTCAAGTACAGTCCCTTTGATTGTCTCCCATCATACCCCTGATAGTTGACGTTCCAAGTATATGTTTGATAGTAATATTTATACAACATAGGTATAGTGAAGTACAATATCTTCCTAGAGCTTGGAGTATCATTTTGTATTGAACTTGTGTGCAGAGTCTTGATAATGTCAACAATGAAGTCCTGACTGAATATGTTATAATTGATAAAAAATGTTTTATTTCCAACAATACTGTTAATATGTTTAGAATTTTTGAAGTACTTGTCTAAGTATATCACCACTAGGTCATTCAGTTTCTCTATGAGTTTCCTTTTTATGTGATTGTCTGTGCACGTCTGAATGCTTTTTAGTAAATACAAGGTGGTGGACTCACAAACATTGTTGTTYAGTATGATGTTTGATGGCCGTACCTGCTCAATAATCTYTCCTATRTTATCCAATGGATTGTTTGARTCTTGAGAGATTAGGCTYAGAATTTGAATYTCTTGCTYTAATGTTATAGGYRAAGGATATGWGACATTGYTTGAGTACGAYGCTTTTGTAAYTCTGATTTTGTTTTTAATAAATCTGTGTCTAAAGATGTTGAGAGTAGATCTAAGCATCAGTTGTTTCAGGGATTTGTCATWCAAGATTTTCATTTATTAAYYTGCCTGAAGARYAYATCARTSAGAGAACAAAGTTGAAATATGAAAATTTATTTTTTTTTTGAAAAAAATATGAACTAAGTCACATGACTTGCTGTAATTGTTGAAAAATGGAAAATTGGAAAAAAAAAAWTTTTTTTTCAAAAAAACTAATTTCTTTATTTTTCATATCTTAAATTGAAACATGTACTAGAAATGGCAATATTGTGTAAACAAAAGAATTTCAATAAAGACCAAAGGCAGTTGCTACATTCCATATTCAAAAGAAAACAATGTTAAAAACTCTAAAACCTTTTAATAACTTGAAGTTACTCAACAGTAACTTCAAGAACATAAACACATTCAGATCCTTTTCCTACATCAACCAAAGCCATAACCCATCCAAATTCAATCAATACAATCAAGTTTTTAAGAGAAACAACAGTACTGAYGCTGAAAAGGTAGTAGAGGAAGTTGCTGACAAGTCTGTTGAGTTCAGCAGTACTCTGCCTGACTTCAGCAATCAAGCCGAAAACATCTCTACCTTAACCGATCAATCCTTCGGGTACTTRAAGAGTTTGGGTATGGTTGAACATCCATTTTATTGGTTGCCTGATACAATCCAGCAGATTTTAGAGCTTCAGCATGTGTTTTTGGGCATGCAATGGGGATCTGCAATTATTTTTACTGCCCTGATGGGAAAGACCATTTTGCTTCCTATGATCATGAAACAAAGAGATGTCAGTTTCAGACAAGCTCAGTTCCAAAAAGAATCTGAGCCATACACCAAGAAACTTTATGACGGTGATCTACAAAACTACCAAAACATGACTGTTAAGATCAACCAATTGAAATTGAAACACAATGTTGATAAGCAAATGAGATACATGTTCTTGCCTACCGTGGTCAACTCTGCATTYGCCATCTCCATGTTCTCAGCTATAAGACAAATGTGTAACTATCCAGCAATGGGAATGGATGTAGGTGGCTGGTTGTGGTTTACTGATCTGTCTGCTGTTGATCCATACTTGGGATTACAATTCTTGTCATCCATCAGTATTTACTTGTACACCAAGTACGGAATGATGCAAGATATGCAAAGTGCCAATCCAGGTCAAGCTTCCATGTTCTCTTCTCCTTTGATGCAGAAGTTCCTAAGAGTATTGCCTTTCCTAACCATTCCATTAACCATGAACCTACCATCCGGTGTTGTGTTGTTCATCACTGTATCTGCCTTAAGTTCCGTTATCAGTTCCAGACTGGTGAAGCATACAGCTACTAGAAGACTGTTTGGATTCAAGCCATTCCCAACCAAGGAAGAATTGGCCAAGATGATGAAACCTAAGGACGGAGCTGCTAAGTCTGAGGGATTCAGTGGGATGTTCAAGCAATTCAMTGAAGCTCAAAGAAAACAAARAGAGTTCTTWGACAAATACTATAAGTAATTTAAGTTGAGTTATATATCTTGTTAATAAGTGAAGTTTATTTTTTTTTTTTATTCAAAAAGTTTACTGATAGGACTGTAACTATATAATATRAATGTTAGTATTCTTTATGAACTAGTATCTTCATMATGAATAATGAAATATCGGGGTAGTTTAATAAATCCGTCTTAAGCATTTTTYTATTTTTGATTTTTCTTCCGCTATCTCATACTCTTTCTTTTTTTTTTTGAATCTCATTTATATATGTCTATGATTTTATAAAATAAAAATTAATAATCAACCAAACCAATWWAAACACTTATCCCCAGTATCAACTCCTAGCTATTAAAAGTATYTATTATGAACGATCAAGTAACCAAGGGAAACCTAGCTAAAAGACTCGAGATTATGGAAAAGACTCAAAAGAGTTTCCACAAGCAACCACCTCCTATAAGAATTACTAAGCAATTCAAACAAAGATCATTCATCGAAGTGTTCAGATTTGGGCTTTGTGTTCTGACACCTATTCTTGCCATGCTGTATGTTGGTGTGGACACAAAGGATAAATTTTCAAATTGGAAAATGCTTCCGGAAAAGGAACATACAGTCACTGAATTGCCTAAAAACACACTTGAAATTGAATACGAACTAAGTAAACTAAGAAAGGAAAGATTGGAAAGAAGATTGAAGTTGCAAGAAAGACTGGTCAACGAGTTTGGAGTCGAAGACTTTGAGTCTGAAAAGAAGAGAATTTTAGGTAAATAAAGGTTTATATTTATTTTTTTTAAAAAAAACATCATGCTGTATATAAATGTCCTTGTTGTTAACTAATAACAAGAAAAAAGATAATGAACTAGTTATCCATTCTATTTAATAATTTTTTTTATGAATTAGCTTCGTCTTCTTCTTCGAAAATGTTCTTACTCAACATACGATCGAGTTCCATTTTCAAAAAGTCTAAGTACACACCATCTATGAGCAGTATAGATTCCTGCTCGTTGTTATTGTAACTGTTATCTATGGTCTGCAGAATGATGTTATTGTTGTTTTCATTGTTCAACTTTATGATCAGTTGCTTGATAGATGGATCACACTTAATCAATGTTCCTTTAGTTGCTCTAGCCATATCATATAATGTTGTCAAGGTTTTTCATAAATAATTTCTTTATAGAATTAATTACAAGGTTCATTAGCTTTTTGCTTTTTCCATTTTTTTTCGTAATTTTTTTTGGTGGGTTGGGCTGATATGGCGCAGCAAACGTGACTATTCRTAAAAATAAGTCAAAGACTGAAAGCTTTAATGTACACATATATATTTAATATTACAAGTAGATTTATGATTATTTGATATGAATTTTTATAGTTATTTCTCCATTAGATTCATTTACTTCTATATCCCGGAGCAACTTCTTTCCCKGTGGTGAATCTTTGGAATTCTTCAGGTCAAGGTAGTTGTAGCACACATGTTTAACTAAAAACACCATTATCGCTTCGTTTTTTAAGTACCTTTCAAGCCGTACACATATTGTTGAATTATTTGTATACTTCAAATATTGTATCGCCTTTGAATAGATGAGCTCACACATCTCAATGATATCAATGCTGRAWACRTKTCCATTCGTGGAAAACATTTCAAAAATCACATCAAAATCTGACATTACTCTATGTTGTAGACTCTTGAACAAGAGTCTAAATTGTGGATCGCTCATATTTTTATGTTGTCTTTTCAAAAAATTGATCAACATCTTACAMRCTTTYASATTCTTCYGCAATACATCATGTACATTGATAACCTCATTTTTGTTATAAAAYATGTGCAAAARATGAAAGAATATTGCAACTGWYAAATCATTGTATAACTTAAGAGAACCTTTGTTTAAAACAATTGGTGGCATTGTGCACTCTTTTAAGTGTGAAAGGCATTGTGGATCAATATCCTTTAAGTACTTAAGTTGTGAAAATGAATRCCATTGCTGAAGGCTYTCAATCAACTCTTCGTCAATGTTTGTATCTTGCAGATTCCATGTATGCTTTATRAAAATATGTTCAATAACARRTGCWATTTTCTGATTGAAAACCAATAGCTGAGCCTCATTAATSAMATTTATGTCRTCTAASAAAAAGTRAAAGCTGYAATCATCATAATTGATTCTTATCTCACCCTTAACACACACTTTTTGATTATACAAGTTTKGGAAGYCCTTAACTTTGAGTCCATTRATCAGGCATGARATGTTGTCATCCAAAACRATTYTGAACTTGGGGTTATKTTCMACATCYTGCATGCTACTGTGAGCCRYTACTGTTCCAAACAGCATYATTTTTTTAATGGGRATTGWGTTAATRAASAAGTATTTAAATGTYTTGTATTGRTTCATGAATTCAGAAYTTGTCATGATMTCATGCTTGTTAATTTGYYTTTGYARSACTGYTATAAGCGCTATAGAAAATYTAAYATATTTRTRAATSSTTYTTGAATCCAAAGGTATGTATTCCAAAAATTCAAATAATTCTTGGTGAGATTGCAATGCACTGAAATAAGTGGCATTGAATTGGTTGTAGTAGGAAGGATTTATAATTTTTAATATGTCATCGTAYGGTTTTGTGGGGAGCAATTTGTTGACGACTCTGAACCTTTTGAGATCTATATTGATGTGTTCAACATTCATATAGACAGTTAACAAGTGTTCATTTTATTCYACTGAYTWTTATCTYTTTTGGTWTGTAATATKTATYCAGATGSTATACTATAAGATTWWGATGAACAAAGATAATTTTTAAAAAAAACATTGGAAATGCAAAAACACGTRTCGGAGATAAAATCTGAACAAAATAGCCGTATTAAAAGAAAAAATAAACTCATACGCTTTGTCGGTAATTAGCGATAACGCTTATCAATAAAAAAAAATCAACATTTATATATAAAAGGAACATGTAAGCACTACTTTGTATATTCAATTACAGAAGAATAATTATAAAATAACCATAACGCACATTAATAACAAAATAAAAAAATCAATGACTGATTACACTGTGTCTTGCCATATCCTAAATTCTAACAAGGGACTACCTTTGAGTGACATTTTATGTGAATTGTATCTCATTACAGACWCWGGCAACRTCAAAGTTGCTCAGCAAAAAACAAACAAGGATGGGAGAGTCCCTAAGGAGAGTTGGGAATACATTGGAGACAAAAGAATAACCCATAGCAACACATACATGATAAGATTCCAAATAAAGTCAAGCTACTATGATTTGGTCAATGAAGACACTCTTTACCCATACATTGATATACCATTCATGATCAAGGAAAGTGCAGTGCATCATTACCACATTCCGTTGCTATTAAATAACTTTGGATACACCACTTACAGAGGTAGTTAGCTCTGTGTATAAATTGTAAGCCCACACGTGAGTCGGGTATAGTGAGTGTTTTTTTTGTTTTGAAAAAAAAAAAAGGAATTATGCTACCATGTTGTTTTTTTTTTCAAAATAATTTTGTTCATCATTGACTTCTTTTCATTTTTCCTAGTTTTTTGAAAGTTAAAATTTTTTTAATGTGAAATCATAATAGTCATTATATATTACCATCTTTTGTATATAAAATATAAATCAACCAAAATATTCTAAATACATAATCTTTTCTCTCTCTATCTTTTCTTTTTTTCTATGTGGTTTACATTGGAGCAGAAAGTTGAGTTGTATAAAATATCTTTGGAACATCCCAACTGGACTCAAGATGATCTGGCTTCTTGGTTCCAAAGAACTTATCACTCTTTGAAAAAACCTTCTCAGACAACTATATCCAGAATCTTAAAAAATGGAAACAACCTTATTATGCAACTAAATGCAAAGCAAAATGGTATTAAATTAGCTAAGACAAGTCCTCCAAAGGCCAATAAAGTTGTCAAACCTAAAAAACAACAACAAAGGGAAGTAGTCCCACAAAACATCATCACTAACGTCGAAGAAGAGGAAGATGACTTTGATGATGTAATTTCAAAACACCATTYAACCAGATCTCTACAAAACCAAATGCTAAGGAAGATTCTTCATGAGTGGATATATCAAACATCTTGGAACTCCATACCCATAACTTTTCCTATTTTGAAGGATACAGCTGCTTCCATATGGCAAAAGCTGCCCCTTGATAAAAGAACAGGAAAGGGGTTCTTTTCTTATAAGTGGATGCTGAAGTTTTTGGAGAAGTGTCAAATAGAGCCACCTTCACAAAATAAGAATTTTTTGGAAATCAACAAACCAAAGAAAATCTGGTCCTATGAGGAAAGAGACACCCTAAAGAATTATCTATCGAAGATTCCAAAAAAGGACCTGTTTACATTGGATGAGACCCTGTTGGCATACAATTTGCCCCTTGACAAGTCATACTACGGTATTTCAAAGTTGAAGAGACAAATTGAAATCATGACCATAATGTTTTGTTGTAATGTTGATGCCAGTGAAAAGTTGAATCCTTTGATCATTGGTAAATATGAGAATTACCAATGCTTTAAGAGTGATTTCGGCTCAAAGAATGATACCTACCATGAAGAAATCATGAACAAATATGGAATTGAGTACTATTCAAACAAGGAAAGCTTCTTGACAAGTACTATTTTCCATAAGTGGCTGATCACTTGGGATGACAAGTTGAAGTTAATCAACAGACAAATCTACATAATTTTGGATGATTGCTGCTCTCATAGAATATCCAACATAAGACTAACAAACATCACTTTGATTTACACAAGATCACAAAACAAATTCTTGCCTTTCAATTGGGGCATTATAGATGAATTCAAGACCAAGTATAGACAACAGACTTACCAAGCGTTGATAGACTTGCAAAACACCATAACAAAGYTGGAAAAGTCGCCTAAAAAGGTGATCCTAACGTTCCAGCAGTCCAAAATCAACATGATAAATGCATTCAAGTTGATCAAAAAGTCATGGGACTCAATCACTGAAATGTCCATTTTGGCCTCATGGAAGGCAAGTGGGACACTGCCAAAGGCCTACATYAATTTRAACAAGCCAATATCMATGGGRCTGAAGAAATCAGACATCTTCATCAACTTGCTGAACAGCCTGCAGTCTGAAYTGAAGACRTTTTCCAAGTGGGATGCAGAGATGCTTTTGGATTTGTCKCTGGAACACAGAATACTGAACTTTGTGTCCTTGCAGGAGTTGATAGATTTCAACACAACWYTAYTGTGGGAGCCCATATATGAGGATGATGACTACAACACRGTSAACAAGTTTGAGGAGATAAAGCAGGTAGACTTTGCCAATGAAGCCTTGGATCAAGAGGTTTTGGAGATTTTGAACTTGAACTCAAACAAGGGATTCATCAACTTCAATGACTTRCACAACGGGATCACCACCAATGTGCAGAAGGGAGACCTGACGATCAACTACGACAAGGAAAACGTGCAAACCACAAACAGCTCGAACTATTACGAGGACGATGTGTTTGATGAGCTGAATGACTTTGAACTGCAAGAGAACATGAAAATCAGATCTGGAATTCCGATTCTGAACAACATGATCAACACACCTGAACTGCTTCCAAAGGAYGATTTGTTTTCCCAAATGCTTGAGTAYAACGACATGGACCTGTTTAGACAGCAGTTGGGTGGGATAGGTGGATATGGAGCGCATGTTGAGGAGGAAGTTTCTGAAGAGAAAATCCAAGCCAAGAGACTGCTGCTGATAATATCGGATATTATCAACCACCAAAACCAACCGATTGTTTTGAAAAACGTGGTAATCAACATGTCCAGAGAACTTCAGCTTGAGTTGTCTTTGTTTTACAACAAGATAATGAATCATCTGAATGATAAAACATCAATGGATTTGAGGGAAAACTACTTCCATGATGTCTTTGAGTTGGCAAAACCCAGAGTTAATGTTATATCATTGGATAAACAGGACATAAAGACATTGGTGTTGAAAATTAATGAGTTCATCAATTACTGCAAGATCCCAGAGTTTGCACAAATTTATAAAATTGGTACATTAAGCAACTTGAAAGAATTGGAATTGATTGCCAATGATTTGATCAACCTATTGAAATRAGACAACTATATAAATATTTAATTAATCATGATAMTCTGCCATTTGTAAATACATCATTTTTTTTGCATAAACATTAGTCAATTCGTTTTGTAATAAACTTTTGATTTTCAAAACCTCTARCTTTTTAAACTTTATATGTTGATCAACCTTGGTATCGAAGTTGTTCAATCTTGTTAAGAGTTGYTCATATAARAAGATCAAAACATTTATTTGAAACTTTGAGTTGTTTTTGTTGACAAATTCCATAATAAACTCATAATCTGAAATCACAACATCACCTTCCTTCGTATGAACAAAGTTGAATATYTTTTCCCAYARAAGRACATTGTTCAKGTTTGAATGATTGACCATTATTAAACTGATRCAGTCCTTTATGTCCTTCTTATCGAGTATCAATGTCAAAAGCTCATTGTACTCGTCTAGTTGTATGTACAGGTAAATAACCTCTTCAAGAAACATGTCCTTGTCATCTAAGGAATGCCACTTATCAAGGAARTACTGKGAAATTAATTTCTTTTCGTCTTTGCTGGTGATGTACCTTTCATTGAAGTACTTATTCAAGAATCTTATCAGTATAGTTGAGTCCTTATCCGAGTTCAAGTGTATTTTTTCAAACATGAAATAGTCTATACAAACTTTGAATAAATTCAAATTAAACTTGCTAGAGTCCAACAATGGCAGCAATCTTGATAGTAGTAAAATATCAAAGTATTCAATCTCAGTGTTATTAGTTAAATAATTGATTAAATCATTCYCATCCACATTGTTGATGATAATGTTTATGAGTCTTGTTAGATACTTCACCTTTTCGTCTTGTGAAACACACCCATACTCCAATTTGTTGATTAATTCATGCGAGTTGTAAATGTCTTTAATCACACTGGTGTTGATCTTCAAGTACCTTAACAATTGATCCTTGTAGTAAGCCGTATCAATGTTATAACTTAATATATCATAGTATACCTTCAACAAGTCTTTACTTTCAAAAATAACTTTATTTGATAAAATCAGTTGACTGTTCAAAAGTGGGAAATCTGGTTCTTCCTGGGATATCATATTATTAATTTCATCAAGGGATTCAGTGGACATGCTGGATTCAAATTTCTTCAAAAAGTGGCAAAACAAAGTGTGGTTCAATTGGATCAATCTAGAAAARAATGCAGCAAACACCCTTGCAATCAATAAATATGTTATGTCACAGTCATTAACATCTGCATCGATAAGTCTTTGTGCGATATCCTCAAATACCTTATCGTCAACAGTTGTAATTAATGTCGTAAATGAATCGCCATTTTCACTCAGGTTTCTATAGCTGTTTTGATCCAGTATTTTTAKGACATTTTCCTGATCATTTTTWATTACATTGAGACCGATTTCATATCGTTCATGATCACTGACTTCATCAATACTCTGACTTATCAACCACGCGTGCCATAAGTCATCGTTCTCTGAATAGTAATCAAACACCATCTTTTTGGTATATGGATAAACATTGAATATTTCATCTTTCATTACTATGGACAGATATGTGTCATTGATTTGCAAGGCGTCTATGAACTTGTTGTTTAGTACAGGYAGTTCAATGTCATCCTCAATGATGTGMGTGYCCTCGTTTATATCAATTATGCTTATGGACATGTCCTTGAAAAAGACCAAAAAGGGTGGRATGAACAAATCCTTATCCCAGGAATACGTGCTGGTGTCAAAGCTGTGTATGTATAAGACATCATTCAAGTCCAAGGATATTTCTCTTATCAGCTCAAATTCTTTCAAGTTGAGAACTAAAATCTTCTGATAGTTGTTGAAGGACACAATAAGTAGATCATTGCATTTATGAACAATGTTGATGTTTTCGTTTTTTATGTTATAGCTCTGTTCAAAAAGAGTTGTGATATTCCCATCCTTGTTGAAGGARACAATCATTATTTGGTTGAAGTTGATGATCAAAAATTTATCTATATCAATAACCTCAAAAAATAATATTGAGTCTATGGATAAAAGTTCAAAAACCTTCAGATCATTCGTRTTGCCATTGTTGGAAAAGTTTATGTATGAAAGCCAGTTRTTGTGAGTCTCTTTAAGTTCAATGGAGTCAAGGTTACAAGATACTAGCAATCCATTRAAGCTACTTAGAAAGAAGCATTTGTTGTTTATGTTGTCAAATTYRTCRTGAAGTTTAACATAGTTCAAAGAACGATTGAAATTGWACCTTTTTTTGATCTGATAATCATCTAAGGATATGATGTTGACTATTCCTTCRATGCAYGAGCTTATCATGTAGTTGTTYTTTACATGGATTGAYGTKATGTAATCYTTATGCAGCTTTTTAAATTCCTTCAAGATTGTGTTCTTGAATAGATCTGTTATATAAATGGAACCAGCATCAGTGGATAGTATAAATAAGTTGTTGTAATGGAATGTGTTTGTGATAATTTCATTTGAAGATTGAATTTTGTTGATGAATGTGTTTTTTAGTTTTGTGATTTTAAACAAAGGGACATCCTCATTGATTGAGTCGTTTGAGTTAGATATAATACTAGAGTTTTCAGACATGTATACGTTGTTTGGTTGCTGTGTATAAAGGCAGTTTTTCTTTAGTTAACTGAATMKRRGGATAAGATTCTCCTAAAACAAAGTGATAAGAATCTTAAATCCGATMTCATAWATWACTTTTTTAAGGTTTTTTTTTTTTAACTTGTGAAAAACAAAAATTTTTTTTTTTTCAATTTAATTCAAGTATTTTTTTTCATATGTGGTGTTTACWCCATGAAAAAAAAAAACAACAACAAKGTTCTATACACTAAACATATAAGAATACAACAAACCCATCATTTAACACACACATATAATGGCTGAAAAGAAAGGCAGTRCCCAAGAAACACAACAACTTATCAACAACTCCTTGAGTTTCATAAACAAGTGCAAAAAGCCTAGCAATGCTGAGCTATTCCAAATCATCAGAGCAGTAGGCATGGGTTTCCTWGTTATTGGTTTGTTGGGATACGTTGTCAAGTTGATTCACATTCCTATCAGATACTTGATTGTTTAATTATATATGGCCCTTTTTTTTATAAAAAACATRCTTTAGAGTTTAAGATATAAAACATATATTACAAAGGTGAYTCCTTGAATTGATACTACATGGAAAGATTCTTATTTTGTTCTTATCACTTTACTTCTTTGTGAACCTTTTTTTTGTTTTTTTTTTGGTGAGTGTATTACGGAGAGGTCACATGACTTGTTTATAWCGGATATAAGATAGTACATACAAGTATGTTTCTCACTTCCTTTTTTTTTTTTTTTGTTTTTTTCCCAAATAACAAAATAACAAAATACAGTGATATATCGTTTTACAGGATGTTTGTTTATGAGATATACTGTTACTATTACAAGAGATGGAAAAGCAAATAATACAACCAGAGAATATAAATTATAACATACGATACCAAGATGAGTGAGAAACCAGATATAAACAAAATAAACGACTTATTGCTCAGTAAAGGAATCATCTTTCCTAGTAACAAAATAAAAAAGATCATTCAACAATCAGATGAAGAAATAGGTAAGCAAACATCCATAACACCAGCYGTGGTGTCACATGCCATGATGCTGTTTATGGCCAAGCTTGTAGTTGAGAGTTGTGAAACTTTACTTGAGGAGAATCAAGGTAATAAGCTRGATTTGAATATATTAGAAAAGAGTATTAAAAAGGATGATGAATTTGACTTYTTGATWGATGATGAATGAGTTGAGTGAAACGCTACCAATATTATATATTAATTCGATATAAGCAAAAAAGATAGAAAGACATGAGTACTTGTTTYCAAAAAGTGTTATTATATATTATACAATATGAATTATCTCTTTGGTTGAATTTCTATTATTTMAAGAGAKGTAACAGTTAGTTGTATATATATCACTTATTAACTTTTATGTTGAATAGATATAAAGAAAACGAAGTATACTCATTATATGATGCGTTGTTTCTCTTTTTTGGTGCTACGCTTTGGTACACGTGTTCACTCTGKGAACGAGGTCTCTMACATCTTTTCCGAAATTGTTCACTCGGTATGGCTGTCCACCAAATGTTCCAGAGTGAGGGGCAAAATGATAACAATTTTTTTAAAATTAGAACATATTAACGAGCTGATGATAATTTTTTTTTTATTAGAAAAAACGAACAATGAATGTACATAATGTATWATTTATTGTAKTATTCAATTTTTAACAGAAAAAGACGACACTTCTTTGACTAATAGGACAAGTAATAAAAACCAATTAACCCAGCAATCATWAAAGCAAAATGAATATACAACAACCTAGTCATAATTTGAATTAYATYAGAAGTAATGATCATATCAAAAGATCAAACACTTACAAYATGAACGGAAACAACAACTTACAAACTATCAAGGTTCCTCGTAACACCCCAAGTCCACCAAACAAATACAACATCAAGGTTCAAAACCAACCATACATTAAAAGAAATAAAACAGCGCCAAGTCTCAAGACAAATAACAATCTAATAAGATCAAAGACTGTATTTCAAAACCCAAGCAATATGAAAAAATATGAAATCAATTTGAATGCCAAGGACTTTGAAATCAAAAGCATGCAAAATCAATCCTTTACAAGCACATACGATCAGCAACAACAGTACAATCAAAGTCTCTCATCCATGGTTGGCAACAGTTACAAAACATTTATATTCTATGGTCCTATGAGAAACAAAGATCTGATCTATGTGGGGCAAAATCCTGTCTTAAAGAACTACTTCAAACTAAGACGTATGAAATACGACGAACTGGTTGATAATCTGAATAAAGGAGACCCCTTGGGATTCAACAACAACTTGAAACAGAATGACTCTTTGAAAAAAAATAATCAAGCCGATGGATTCATAAAAGTCAATGTTTCAGGAAACATTCGTCTTGATAAGCCTGARATGTATAAGAATCAACCCACACAGTCTCTGGATATCCCMTCCGACCAAGAGAAAAAGCCCACTTTAAAAAAGAGAATGTTTGGACTGTTYAAGTCAAAGCCTCTTGTTGAATCCAAGAGAAATGTCAAACCAATACAAGCCACCAAGCAGCCAGTATACAATCAACCAACTACKACAGGTCACCTGTTACATCCCATTAACACAAATTTCAACAAGCCAACAAACAACTACCAATACCAACCACAGAATGATAATAGAAATAGTCTCAAGGATGTTGATATGCTTCTGGATGTTGCCCTAAAAACATATGAAATGAATGATGGAAACAGTGTTGTGAAGACAAACCTATCGCCCAATCCCTTGAACTCAGCTAGTGGCTCTCCAACCAAATCAGACTCATGGGGGAATCTTCTGAAYCAAAAAATGATAAAGTCAGAGTCCATAGATGACTTTGACTTTTTAGAATTGTACAGTCCACTAGAAATCAAAAARGGCTTTAGCCATGACAGAAGGATATCTATATGCAGCACAAACAGTGAAAGCAGTGTGATGAGCAAAAACTCATACCGAAACCTGTCATTCACAAACTTGGAAAAATTRAGAACCTTGGTGAAAAGTAATGAAAAGGATGAACAACTTGAAGATCCAGTTTTAACAAGACTGTTTGACAGTGGGTTCCATGAAATAAAGGTGTTTGACAAGAATCGACAGAAATGGGTCATTTATAAAGATACAAACAAACCAGCACCAAGAAAAGTTTCCAAAATGAACAAAATCATGTTCAGCCAAAGTATAGAAGTTTTCCCCCTACCTCCATTAGAGGACGATAGTGATGGTTCAGTGGATAGCTTTGAAGATGAAAGTATAACAGACTTGTCTGAAGAAGAACTCATGCGGTTGAAGAGCATGAAGGARATGCAAGTTTTCCAAGAAATTAAGAATGAGGTTAACACTTACAARTCTCAGGAGATGTTAATTCACAAGGACTCGATATTAAATACTCATTTCTTTATATAATTTTGCTGATAATATATTTTTTTTTGGAGCTCCTTTGAAAAAAAAAAAAAAGGAAAAGGAAAATAACAAATATTATATATAATATGAAATAAACCAACCTCAAACTATATATATCCTCAACTATGTCAATGTTTGAATCGTTAAAAAACACAGTTGTTAACTCTACATCACCAGYAGTCTCTTCATCTTACATCCTTATAAAAACWGCCTCAATACTCACATACCTACTGGCCTACAGCTTTGGATCATTCACTAACATAACCATTCTTTTGATAATCATCAAGAGTGTTGAGTTTTACTCCATCCAAAACATATTCGGAAGAAAACTTGTGGGCTTGAGATGGAGCTATGACAAGGATTTCAAGTACGAAAGCTATAAACAATATGGATTGGAGGAATTTGGCAATCCTTTAGATAGAGTAATATTCTGGTATGGCATGTACTTGACAATAGCCCTGTGGCTTGTGTTCAGCATAACCACGCTCTTTGGCTTCAAGTTCATCTACTTCTTTATAGTTCTTTACTGCGTGTTTCTTGAGCTGTACCAATACTATGGCTTTAGTGGATGCTACAACTATAAAGGGAGTGACGAAGCCAAACAAGGCGTCAACATAATGGATGTTTTGAACAGATACGGCAATGTTGCCTCATTTTTTCAAACCTCTTCATAGATATTATAAATAAGTATTTAAATTTTTCAAAAYTATATAAGTTATCTTCTTTTGTATATGCATGGCTTCAATAGCCATTCAGATTCCGGTTGCTTTTCTCTTTTTGCTTCAACATCTTCATCCTCGTTTCTGTCTGAGTCCAAAAACTTGGTTCTTTTGGCCTGTCTTTCCTTCATTTCCATAACGGTTCTCTCGTCAGGCTTGAAGAATTCAAATCTTATGAACATTTCCTTATCATCGCCTTCTTCTTCCAAGGTCTTGGTTAACTTATGTCTGAAGCCCAACTGCTCAACGATTTTTATGAACTCCTTAAGACTTTGATCCTTGAATCTTGATTTGATTTCAGCAATCCACAACTCACCATTAGGCTTCAAGATTCTGAATGCTTCCTTGATAAAGTCTAAAAAGTTTACCCCCATCAAAGACAAGGAAAAGATAACAACACAACACTCCTCGTTTTCCAAAGGAACATTCTTGATATCGGCAACGGTGATTCTTTCGTTGTGCTTGGCCAAGTCAAATGAGTGAACCTTAAGATTCTTGTGTTGCTTCATGAACTTCTTTTTGTTTTGTTCGACAAAGTTGTTGATCTCCAAACTCAAAGCTGCTTCTCCACACCCCATRTCAGCAACGACACAGGTTCTGTCAATGGCWGGCAGCCCACCTGGTGCATTCAGGTTACGTCCGCTGAATCTGGTTTTGATGTTCTTGATCATAATGTCCAATGGGTTGATCGGCCATGTGGTCACTTGCTCCCTGAATCCCTTGTGGTACTCATCAAACAGTTCCGGTTGCTTGGTGATCAAGTCCAATGCAGTTGATGAAGTGTTTGTGTAAAGTTGTTCATTGATCCATCTGAATCTTGATCCCTTCAACTTGTTGAATAATTTCTGTTGTAATGGAGTCAACTTCTTCTGGTTCATTGGCATGTCTCCAGTTGGAACATTTACTTGTTGGTTTATGACTTTTTCTTGCTTAGGGGTGGAATGATTGTCTTTGTCAACTCTCTTTTTATCTTTGGAAGTGTTGTTTAATATTCTTGAAACCTCTTTGTCATCATCTTTGAAGCTTGTGTTCTTATGTTTAAACTTTTCTTTTTGCTTTTGTTCATGAACTTTCTTATTATTCTTGGATTTTTTCTGTTTATTACTGGAAGCATCCTTAGCAATAGACTTACTATTTACATTCCATCCATCAACTTTAAACATTTTGTGTATATACTAGTGAGGTTGGAGGGTTTTCTATGGTCTAGTTTCAGTATATTATTATATATTGAAGTTTCAAACTCACTATAAACTCGRTAGAATAGTTTTTTTGAATTTACGATATGGTAGAAAAAAAAAAACTAGAAGATTTAAAAAAAAAGAAACTTTTAAAGTCACGTGTCTTAGCAAAAATCACTTAATAATCTATACATATTTAAAACCCTTTCCATTCTTCAGCTTCGGCTTCTTCTTTTTCTTCTTCCTGTTCAAGGTCCTTTTTGGAAACATATTGTGGCTTGTAGCATCTTTCAATGACTCCATAATCAATCAAGTCTTCATCGTTAACCAAATTATCTTTGATATAAGTTCTATAGTCTTTGTTGATGTGGTAGTTGTYGACAAGATCCAAAATCAACTTGAATATAGGATCAACATTGGCCTCCTTGATCAACTTTGCCAGTTCATCACTGTCCAATTCTTCATCATCTTTCTTATTCAACTTGGTCATCACTTTGACCAATTCATCCTTAACTATATCAATAATGTGGAAYGGAATACCRTTATATATTCTTTTATCGCCTGAAAATACAAACTTGTTCAATACCCTATCGCAATATTCTTGTGTCTTGTTTATATCGTTGTACTTGACAACTACTTCCAATTGTCTGTTGAACACTCTTCTTAGTAATAACAAAAACTTATTTATTCTGTGATAATCAATGTTYAACCATTCYAGRGCAATGACCTTCCAAAAGGATTTACTRAACTTGATRAATTTTTCAAAGTTCTTATCATCATTGCCAAAAATCTCYTCAATCAAAAAGATGTCAGCCAGTTCATCAGCCAGCTTCTGTTGAGTCAATGGTCTATCGGAAAACCACATGGCATAGTACAACCCCTTCCATATTCTGTCATAGTCAGCTTTCTTCTTGGTTATTTTTAATCTTTGTTGTATGCTATCTATAGACTTTCTTCTTGTCTTTAAATCATTAGAGGCYAAGTTATTTATAAACTTTTTGTTTTGTACATCCATTTTAGCTATGTGTTTATGTATRTTTCGTWGTTRYTGGTTYWAWAATSTATASAYTTTTRTTTARTAAAWGGTAAGACTTATTATCAATTCTCACTGATTGCTATATCGTTTTTATTTCATGAAAACRWAAAAGAGTAAAAAAATATATATATTRGTATAATATTCCTTAAAGGGAAACTGCACTACACCGTGATGCAAATTTCAACAGTAAAWAAAAAAAAGAAAAGAAACAAGTTGCTTCATTTTATTCATGGGACTTTGTAAATCTACACGTGATCAAATTCACACTACTTGTACTTATTCAATATGTTCATATCCAATTTYTTCCCAGCTTTKCTTTTAGCTGTCATTTTACTGAGGTCTCTTTTATCTTCCACTACTGTCTCCTGTATCTTACTTTTCTTTGACATCAAGGTAGGGTTCGCAAACAACACTTGGTTMCGTTTATCCATTAATGCTTCGTACTCCTGTCTGTTCAGCTTCTTTCCGTTCTGTTTATCTTTTCTCAGCTTGTTTCTTAGGTCAATTTCCTTCTTTATGTTCTCCCTTCTAACTTTATCCTCCAGTTCCTTCAACTCTTTCCCTTCTGAATCCAAGTATCGATAAAACTTTCCGTTTTTCTCATTGTAGTAYCCTTTGGTTTCATCTTTKACCAGYTTTGACTTTGGRTCATARACAAARTTCYTCTCTATGCTYTCCATGTCCATTGTTTTCATYTTTTCSGAGTACTTCTTCATGAAACTTGATGTGGTGTACACTGGCTTATCCTTGATTGATCTTATTGTGTTGATGTCTGAATACTGAAGCTTCTTCGTWAGTGGAATCTGCAGTAGCACTCTTTCCAATATCTCATACCTGGACAATCTTTCATCTTTCTGTTTATTTGCSGCATTAATGTTATTYAAYTTGTCAATATCAATGCTATCMAGRTTGTTTCTGATWGATGCTTGTTTATTCTCATAATCAGATYGTTTWGCTACCTTGSTRATGTTGGTATCMTCAGTGGAYTCCARATATTTYTCAAGTCTATTTYTTTTRTATYTATTCATGATTTTCTTYCGTTTTTAGATMTGASTTGTYAAGTGTAGTCTTTTTGGCTTGTTATATCATCAAGTGATTAATTTTTCAAAAGATTATATAAGTAATCAAATTGCTCTTTTGACCTTTATTTTTTTCATATYATTTCGGAGATGAATTTGAAGGTTTCAAAAAAAAAAAAAAATAATAATAATAATCATAGAATRKACATATACGACCTAAKTTATTAGACTTTCTTGTTATTAATTTATACCAAACAAGATATCCAGTTCAACCAAAAAAAAAGGCTATGAATTTTGATGAAATCCTTTTGAAAGATAATGACTATRAAGCTTCTGGAGATTTCTTCACAGATGAAATWGCCTACATCAACATAATTTACAACATTTTAAATCTCATATATGCCACAAATCCTGAGTTCATAAACACATCGARCATTCCCTCTATTCCTATACACCTTCTATTTGACAGGATTTACTACCAATATAGCAATCTCTCTAGTAATCCAAACATAGACCGCTTTATCATCAAGCAATACGACGGCGTTGCAGAAGCTCTGGAGTTTTATCTAGTCAACTATTGCAGCTTTGAGCAATTGAAAACCGATGAGGTTGATTTGTCTTTTTACAAGCAATCCGGTGAGCCAATGAATATTTACACTCCAAACCTGATGTCAAAATGTCACAGCGAAGAAAGTGGACTATACATTATCCAACATCATATAGGGGGCATAAGAAACTCGCAATGTTACATAACGAATGACTTATCTTTTAAATCAAGTGATACATTAAAACTAGTGAGTCAAAGAAACATCAAAAGGAAAAGATTTTTGTATGTGGACCATTTGAACGAGGTTTACTGGATGATCAACATAGACGACATGATGAACAATAATGCAATAATCTCAATTATCCCCCTAAGTCTCATTATCAAGGAAAACGAGAAACTTAGGAAAGTATCAAACAGCAAAATGTCACATGAAATGTTTTTAACAAACAAAGTCTTAAACTTCTTGTTTTATGAACGTTTCCAAATACAAAATATGAATAACTTAACCTTGTATAAATATATTAAGGAAAATAAGGAATTTTCACCAAATTCGGATGACAAGGAAGATGAGTCTTTTATAGAAAGAATTTTGAAAACCGGAGGGTTCAACCAAACTTATAAAGAGATACATAAATTACCTAACCAAAATGAACAAAAGCCACCAAGTTCAAAAACAATGAGCATAACTAAATCACCTGTAAATATATCGCCTGCATTAATATCAAGATCACCATCATCCTCTATGGGATCTATGACAAATAGTAATGGAAGGTCAGTCACCTTCACAAACAGAAGAACCATATCAAGAGCCTCCACTTTTGAAAATGACTTCCACAGTAACTACAGCAGTATACCAAGACATGGACTCAACCTTAGTGGGACAACCAGTCGTTATACTCAAGAGGAAGAGGACTTACAAAGTATAAAATCATTCAAAAAAAACTTCCTATTGATCCTGAGTCCTTTGTCAAAAATCCTGATCATAATAGTGTTGATGCAATTTAAAAAGCAAGCTTCAAATGATACTAAAATTATCATCTCCAACAGTTGGAGATACATTATAGCGGGGTCTTTGTTTCTGTCCATACTTTTTACCTTTTGCAATCTACTGCTTCTCACATATACCATGCTGGAAATCATCCTTTCACTAGTGGATGTGTCATTGGTATTTGTGCTGTTGTTTGGCACGCTTGTGTGGATACTGTGATCAATGGYGRTTTTTCAATTTYTGCTTTTCYAAWGCCCTTYTCTTCAAGAGCTTSGCTTCCTTTATATCTTCTCTTCTGGCTATTTCCTCAGCCTCGAGTTCTTCTTCCATCAGCAAATCAAATCCGGTTGGTGTATATTCATATTCATCCTCCTTTTCCTCACCCTTATCTGATATATCATGCTTTTTAGGTTCACGAGGCTTTGCTTTGGATAGAAGCTTTTGCTGATTCTTGAATGCTTCTAGTCTCTTTTGCTCATTTATTTTTTCTCTATTCAAGAATCTACTCTTTTTATCTATTTTATTTTCTGTTTCTTTTATAACTTTCTTTTCTAYAGGCTTTGCTTCATGTTTTTTATTGCCYTCRGCAAGTYTCATCATTTCYTTGAARGACATTTTCTTTTCAGGYGTGTGTTCCTTTATTTCTACAACYGGCTTTGGTTTGCTGGGGTTTTTACTTTTATATTTACTTATTAGTCTTTGTTTGACTATGTGTGACTCATCTTGATGCATGGTGCTATTTCCRCTGTTTTTRAGYTTTGAGTTCATCTTCTTCAATTGTTTAGTTTTTCTCTCCAAGTTCCTCTCTATAATGTGTCTTGGTATAACAGGTTTGTAATCTTCTGGCAAAAGATTAGTYTTGATGTCTAATGGATCTATTTGACTYTTGGCGATTTTTAACAATCTCATACGATCATCTTCTTCGTCATAGCTGGAGCTAGGTTTTGTTGAAACAATCTTTTTTTGCGCAGGCTTGTTCAATTTTTTTAAAGTATCCAAGTACCCCATATTWTATTCTTTATTTGTGTATGGTTTCTTTTGTTTTGGCCTATATWAWTTAATGATAAMATTCTGTCTATGAATTTTAATTYATAAGTTCAACTTTAAATAGAAAATGGTCGAAAAAAAAAAWAAATCTTAATTAATTACATGTAGAAAAATCATACATCCGAATATGATTTTGAAAATATATACTAATCATGCCACGCACCAAAAAATAARTAAAATAAACAAAAAGTATCATCWAATTCCAATYTCATTCATGAAATCATCAAAGTCCATATCAGATGCATTGGATGGATCCTTTTCGTCCTTTTCTTCTTCAGAMAYTTCAAATCCWCCCTCAAATTCTTCACTATTATCAGACTCCTCAACTTCCTTCTCTGATGTAACATCTTCTTCCTTCATTGTATCAACTTGATTTGWATTTTGAGATAGCCATCCACTGGCATTGATTTCACCGTCCAATCTTTCYTTGATTTTCAGTCTTTTGAACAATTCCACCCATTTTCTCATGTTTTGTTTTTGTCTATCTAGAATCTTCTTTTCCTTGTTTATGYTCTCAAGCTCTTCAATGATGCTCCAYACYGCTTCYTSGTATGTCTGCAAACACACAATACCCCCAAACTTTGCARTYGCCTTTRCATTGCTGTTTTTKCCTTTGGCTTTGTTCTCTCCTGAAAAGTCCCAACCAACCACAGCCTTGGCATACTTGATCTTCAAGTAGTCAGCAGCCTTAATGACCAATGGATGYTCAATCAAAACACAWCCAGTRGGRATCATGTTTGGATGATAYACTTCTATGTTTCCAAACTTGTTAGTGATTATAGTTCCATTYGGTAATGGTGCCGATGGCTTGAAAATTTCAGTCTGATCAAGGGTGAATAACTCMGTTTCAGCATTATCCTTTGCATCAGACTGTCCTCTTTTAGACATGATGTAATTCTTGACAATTTTTTTGGGTCTTGAACCTTCTATAACACTCCTACCTTCYCTTAACCATTTATTCTTGGACTTAAGTATTTGTAGATCATCACGCAAATAAACTTTGTCGTTTTTAAAGAACCCTACAGGCTTGGCGTYGGGATTTAAATATACTTTGGTTGTAGGTATCTTGGAGGATAAAATAAACTTGGGATGGTTCTGAAAATCTTTGATACTGTCTGGAAATGACTCTATACTTAGCTTTTCTTCCATAAATTTGTCTTCATAGTCATCTATCTTTAAGTTCTTCATACCGTTTTCTTTATTAAACTTAACACTCAAAGTGTTTAACAAGTCATTGTACCATTTTTCAAGACTCTTGTCATTTTTAAACTTTTTGGAATACACTTTGCTAAAGTATCTATTGGTATATCTAGGAGTAACATCTCTAATTTTCAAGTTTTTGTTGTAAGCTACCACATATCTAGTTATTAATCTTTGTTCCTCCTTTGCATTTCTGGGACATAGCTTTGATAAAGTATTGGCATTTGAAACATGACGCTCAACTGTTTTGAAAAATACGGGATCACAGGTCAGCCACTTCTTTGTGTATTTATCCCACACTTCACACCAAAATATAGGGAAATTAATTGAGTTACAATCATTGAAGTCCGTATATTCAATTTGTTCAACTTTTGACTTCGGCAATCTTCCTATATCAGTTATATCTGGTGGCTGCATGTTGTAAACCAACCTACAATTCAAGCCAACACTTCTCAGTAAGCTTACAAAGCCTAATATAGACACTTCTCTGCTGCCATACCTTTTTTTCAAGACACATTCTACAAACTTCTGTTCTGTGAATGTGTCTT
The DNA here is from genome assembly GCA_001749795.1 of Hanseniaspora opuntiae. Taxonomy (NCBI): domain Eukaryota; kingdom Fungi; phylum Ascomycota; class Saccharomycetes; order Saccharomycodales; family Saccharomycodaceae; genus Hanseniaspora; species Hanseniaspora opuntiae. The sequence continues at coordinate 304,248 of LPNL01000006.1, forward strand.
TGTTGCTTGTTGGGTAGAWCACTTTAGCTTCAAGCTCATTCCAATCACGCATGTATAATCCAATGTCTCTATCTTCATCAATTACAAAGTACTTATTCCAAAAAACTATTGCTTCCTTCAATCCAAAAATAAGCTTATTGGTGCTCTTAACAGGTAGCTTTAAATCCTTTGGTGGATGCAATGCATTAAAGATATTGGACGGTAACAGGGGATCTAACTTTTTTAGCAGTTCACCGTTATTGCACCACTTATTTTTTATACCAGTCAATAAGAGATTTACTATTATGTATGTTCTGTAGTATGTGTATCTATATTCTTTTAACTCTGGAGATATCATTGCCTTTTTCTTGTTTTTAGAATTACTGCTATCCTTGTCTATTCTAAATGTAAAGCCTTCATCTTCATCTTCAAACTCTTGGAAATTATCTACATCCACATCTTCGAAATCATCGTCATCAAATTCATCTTCCGGTTTGTATTCATCTTCCGAAAGTTCTTTTTCTTGTTCCTCTTCACTTGATAGTATTTCTATGACTTCATCTTTTCTCGGGCTTGTGAAATGCTTCTGTGTTTCTCTCTTTGTCTTCAATTTATTCAACCTCTGGGCCTCTCCTAGGTCCACCTCACCAGTAACATTTTGAGTAATATCAACAAGTTTATCGTAGTCAATTGTTCCTTTTGATATATTATTGACGCTAGTTGGTAAACATGTTGGAGTTTGCCTAGTTTTTCTTTTTTTCAACGGTCTAGATGAGCTTGATGTGTCCWTTTGAGTTTCATCCTTTAAGGCACTCCTGACAAGATCAAAGTACTCTTTACCTAGCTTGTTTCCATTCATATTAGTAATTTGTATATGGAGTAATTCTTTTAAAGATTTATTTGCTTAGTAATGGTGTTAATTGCGGTTAATTTGAWKGTCTTATGTGAKTATTTTTTATAAAAAAAAASTRGATGTCTYTTGTCGAAATAAATTTCTACCCCTTGATTAGCGTCATGAAAAATGAATTACGTAGCAATGTGATCATTAAGAATAATAATAAATWGAAATRAAACTACAAAATATACTAAAAACATCAATGTAAAATCTTAGATTAGTCCTAGTTTATTCAAAAAACAATATGTAAAGATACTATATACAAAACTATTTTATTCRATAATTAAACTTCTGWTTCYTTAAGGCTTATGGCATCTTGYTTGTGACAAGCTAAGTCTGTATCATCATCACATGTTTCCAATTTAGTGTCTTCCGTATAAGCTGGCTTTGAAATTTTYAGCACTTTGAATCTCATGTACCAGACAAAATGACTTATGAAAACGCCGAGCTCCAAGATAGCTATRGCAGAGTACATTATRATACCCATTATATCCATGGTTCCCAGAACAACACTCAAAATCGATAGATAGGCTCCCATAGAATCAATAAATAGGAAAATAAAACTCACTCCGACTACTTGTCCTTGTCTCTGATAAAGCTCGTAATACAACGGTACAATACCAAGTGCCAGCAGAATTCCACTAATTATACCAAAAATTAACGCTGGCCAGGTGGTCCCTTTTGCGTACAATGGCTTCAGCCAAGGAATAAACCCGACTTCGATGATGACACAGTATAGCAAAAATATAGCGATTGAGCCATAAATAAATCTGTTACTTTTTTTGTGTGGTGGATACAAGCAACTCATGTAGTAAGCGCACAGGCAAAACGCCATAAACAGATTYGGTTGTATTCTRATGGCAATGTTTTGATTTGAAATGAATGCATAARCTGCTAGGAAGGGTGTGGCAGATAGCCACAACCCCATGAAAATGGGATTGAAACCGGTAGTGTCTTTTTTCTTATATATGTATCTGATCTGCGGTATTAGCTGAATACACCAACATATTGTGCCCACGAGACCACATACTGTAGAAGCAGCTGAATTGATGGCCATTGATTAACAAAAAACTAATTTATATTTTCTATTTTGGTTTCTTAAACTGCCTTTACTTGTCAAAGTAAAGTTGCAATATGTTAAAGTATTTGTTTAGTTATTGACGCTTTTAACGTGAGTCATTAGTAAGGAAGACGAAATTCTGAGAAAATTGCACATACGGAATTATTTCGCTAATTTGATGATTATTCAGTTTTTTTTTTTCGGGCAAAGCCGTGTAGAGGTGCACGGCTTTTTAGACAAAGTAACAACTAGACTTTTAAACCTTTGTTTGGATTAAAATGACAATAACGCTTAAATCCAGGTTTGTTCAACTCATCAATAAAACGAAATGAAGATCAAAATCACGATATTTTCTAGTTTATTTAGATGTCTGTACCCTCTTTTGTAAATACGAAGGTTCTCAAAATATTCATCTGTACTCCTTTTCTTTTGTATTTGTTTTACAAAAATAAATAAATTTTTTACTAGCTATTTATATATTCTCTTCTCCTATATWTCCTTGCATAACTACTAAAAAGACATTTTGAATAAAGGCCTCATGTTGTGTTTTAATTAAATTTCTATAATGAACTTTAATGAATCATTGAAAAAATACAACCTACAAAAAAATGTTTTTWAAAAAAAAAATTCCCTTTAATAATTTCTATTATTATCCTATGCTATTTTCAATTTTTTTTTTTATAAAGTTTGATTAAACAGTTCCTTCCAAGAAGAAATAGTTACCAGAAGATTTTTGTTCTTGATCCATTTGAGAATCTAACTTGTTGATTCTTGGTCTGAAAGAGTTTGGATCTCTTCTGAAGGTGACATTCAAGGACTTCAAGAATCTGTTACAACCAGTGACTAAACTTTCAGGAGTCTTGGCAGTAGCAGCCTTGGCTGGAGTACCTTCGAATACAATGACTCTATCAGCCAAGTATGTGGCCATGATGAAATCGTGCTCAACAACGAAGGCAGTCTTCTTGTTGTGCAAAACRAATCTTCTGATGACCTTGGCACAAATGACTCTTTGTTCGGAATCCAAGTAAGCGGAAGGTTCATCAATCAAGTAGATTTGAGCATTGATACCCAAGGACAAAATAATAGCAACTCTTTGCAATTCACCACCAGATAAGGTTTGAACTTCGTTATCAATRATGTTATCAATTTTCAATGGCTTAACAACATCAGTTTGGAATTGTGGAGAYAAGAAGGCACCTCTGATCTTCTTGAAGAATAATTGTCTAACAGTACCTGGGAACTTAGGAGCAATCTTTTGAGGCTTCATGGAKACATTCAARGAYAATTGTTCGGTTTCGTTCTTATCRGACTTGGAAACACCAGCCAATAGTTTAATCAAGGTTGTCTTACCAGTACCGTTTTCACCCATTAAAACTAAAATTTCAGAATCATTAAACTCACCAGCTTCAACAGTTAACTTGAAATCACCTTGGGTCTTGGTCATTTCTGGGTATTGGAATTGAGCAGTACCTTCGGCCTTCAAGTTATCAATCAAGGAATCAGCCAATCTAAATTGCAAGGAATCTTCTCTGAATCTAACATTTTCAGATGGAATGTGACCATCCAAGAAAATGTTAATACCTTCTCTGACAGAGGAAGGCATGGTAACAACACCGTAAACAGATGGGATACCGTAAATGATACAAACAAAGTCGGATAGATAATCTAAAACAGATAAATCATGCTCAACAGCAATAACATATGTTGTTGGTTCCAGTAAGGATCTGATCATGGTAGCAGCTTTTAATCTTTGCTTAACATCTAAGTAAGAGGAAGGTTCATCAAACATGTAAACATCAGCTGTTTGGACACAGGCCATGGCAATGGCAAATCTTTGCAATTCACCACCAGACAACTTTTCAATTTCYCTATCTATGACATCGTACAATTGCARGTCCTTGATCAACATCTTGTTGTARTCTTCACCCTTATCATCGATCTTCAACTTCAACAAGTCACCAACTTTTTGTACTGGACCTCTAATGGCTCTTGGTAAGTTATCAACATATTGAGGCTTGATAACAGCCTTGATGTCGGAATCCAGCATTTTTGTGAAGTAGTTTTGTAATTCTGAACCTCTGAAGTGCTTGATGATATCTTCCCATGAAGGTGGATTGTCGTATTTACCCAAGTTAGGCATTTGCTTACCAGCTAAAATCTTCAAAGCAGTGGACTTACCAATACCATTGGTACCGACTAAACCCAAAACTTGACCTGGTCTAGGAGTTGGAAGTCTATGTAATTTGAAAGAATTGGCTGAGTATCTGTGGGTGGTTTCAGCTTCCAAGTTAGTAGGTAACTTAATAATGTTGATGGCATCGAATGGACACTTCTTAACACAAATACCACAACCAATACACAAAGTTTCAGAGATAAAGGCAATTTTGGAGTTTGGTCCTACTTCAATACACAGCTTACCAGTCTTAACGACTGGACAAGCCTTTCTACATTCTTGTCTACACTTCTTTGGTTTACATTTGTCATCACTGACAATGGCAATTCTAGTACTTTTATCAGACATTATATATTCAATAGATTAATGGATTATGTCTTTTTTTTTTTTCTTATTTCAAATTACGTTTGGAGTAAGTATTTGATGAATATAACTTCTTATAAACTTTTAGATAAATCTTCCTTGATTGTCAACAATAACAAGATATAAAAATTAAACAATGATCTCTGGTGATTGTATATATTAGATAATTTAAGGAAGTTTTTTTTTCTTCTGAATTAAATAATCTTACATTAAGTTACATGTGAACGTTATTTTCCATCATTTAAAGAATTAAGAGATGAAATATAATGTTAGAGAATTATTTCAGTCCCAATGAGGCAAACTTCATCAGAAAGTAACCAAAACCGCCTGAGGTATGGTTTTTTTTTTGTTACTAAAAAAACCCAAAAATGTATATCTGTTCATGAAAATTTTTTCTTCAAAAGGTAAAAAAAAAAAGAAATTTAAAGGAAAGCGGTTTCCCAATTTGGAAATGCGTTCTGAGCTATCCAAGCCACAGATATACTCTTATTTTCTACGCTCCACTGGTCACATGACTTTTCGGAATCATTATTAGATTTAAGCTTAATAAGCAAAATGTTGTTATAATTGTCTTATGCCGTTTAATAAAACCTCATACCAATACACTCAAAGGATACTTATAAAAATAATCAACTAGGACTTTTTTTCTGAAAATAAAATATAAAAAAAAGAGCCAAACCACACAATTATGATGTATATTTTATACTTGAAATAGCTCAAACAATACAAATCTGCGATTATCGTTTCACGGAGATTACKGAAACAATTGAAAAAAAAAAAAAAAATAAAGTAATTGATGACACATTATACTGTGTTGCTACTTTTCAAAGTTAACTCCTTAGGCACTTTATATATGATAGGCGCGTAATACAACTTTGATCGAATTATCTTCATTTTGATAATTTTGGTAAACCAAAACCCAAAAACAAAGATATACTAATATCTTCAAATAACCTCTCAAACGTCTTGAAATAGAAGCATTTACTTTTTCTTTTCAATACAATTTGTTTGAACCTGTTTTAATTACTTAGCGGTAGATTACAATGAACCAAACAAATTGGGAGCATTTCATTCCCTATCCTTACATAGATAAAGATATAAATGTTATCAATCCTAAGCTGTTAACATTTCTTCAATCTTGCACAGCCATTATAATCTTTTTCACATTGTTCATCAAAGATGTTTATAATGTATYCTATAAARTRGTAAAGAAATTTGACATTGATCCAGGCACATACAGAAACAACAATAAGTTATTACTTTTTTACAGCTATTTKAAAAACTGTGTYTTTTCCATAATYACTTTTTCATTGGCATAYACTTATTGGAGATTATACACACTAACTGATGAGTTATCATTTTTAATATCTGCTGTTTATGTTGCTGGTCCTGATTTCTTTATACAATAYKCTCAGTTTTTCAAAACCCCAGCTGCTGCCACCAGTACACTGATCTTTCACTTACTAAATGTTGGTATAAATCTTATTAGATGTGTCCAATATGTAGTTTTTGATGGCAAGTACAGCTACATTGGAAATTCCGAATATCCAGCCCTAATGATTGYACCATTGTTCTTGCATGCTTATCTGTTTATGTATAACATTTCCTATTATACACCGGAGAAGAAAATAGCAGAATACTTCAAAATTTTGAAAAAGGATCTGAATATATACCCACCTGTCAACTTTTTGGAAGATATCACTTTCACATGGATGAATCCYATCATAAAYAAAGTGTATGAAGATGGTGGTATTGATAACCCATACACTATAGACTTGCCTCCATCTGAYTTRAATGTTGACAAGGCGTACGGYATTTTCGCCATAGAATGGGAGAARGGRCAAGAAGGCAAGACTGAAAGTCAATTATCCAGTCAATACTTGTTATTGACCTTGTTCAAAATTCACTATAAATTAATCATTATAGCTATTACATACAACACAATTGCTGACTATACAAGAGTCTTACAACCAATGGTCATTAGAAAAATATTAATGTTTTTAGAGCTGTCTGAGAACAATTTGACTGATAAGCCTAGAATCCATTTATTGAGTCTTGGACTATATGTGTGCTTTTTGAACATTTTGAACTCTGTTTTGAACAATCAGTTCTTTATCAAAATATTTGAAGTTGGTTTGAAAGTCAAGTCWACTGTTGTTTTGTCTGTTTACAAAAAGAACTTRAGGYTATCTTTCAAATCRAGATCYGAAAAGAAAACAGGTGATATTTTGAACTTGATAAGTGTTGATGCATTGAAAATTCAAAGATGCTTTGAGCAGTCTCAGCCTTTGATTGGGTTGCCTGTTATTATAATCTCCACATTGCTTTCATTATATCAGATATTGGGACTYGCTGCTTTGCCTGGTTTGCTAATCATGATAATCTTAATCCCTATAAACTCCAAGTTCTCTGCAAGATTATCTGGTCTTTTCAAGAGAAATATGATTTTCAAAGATATGAGAACAAAACTGATCACTGAATTGCTAAAGAACATAAAAATCGTTAAGATCTATAATTGGCAAAAGCCACTTATCGATAGACTTACTGCTGTTAGAGAAAATGACGAGCTTGGCAATTATGCTCATTTAAACTATTTTAACTCTTTAATAACATTTTCCTGGTCCATGGTTCCTCTATTGGTTTCTTGTTCATCATTCTTATCTTACTCATTGATAACTCACAAGCCATTAACAGCTAATATAATTTTCACCTCTGTATCGCTATTCAACTTACTGCAAGAATGTGGCCAGCAACTACCATCATTGATCACTTTGGTTATTGAGTCCAAGGTTAGTTTAAAAAGAGTTCAGGACTTTTTGTTTTTGGAGGAAGCAGACGAAGGTTTTATTCATTATGAAATCAGAGATACTTTGAAACCATTGATTGAAGTCCAGAATTGTGACTTCTTATGGGAATCTGAATCCCAGAACCCATCCATCCCTGAAGAAGATGTTGAAAACGGTTTGGCTACTAACTCAGTGGYCAAGGTTGCCCTTAGAGGAATCAACTTCAAAGCTTACTCAGGTAAACTCATCAACATTATTGGAAGATCAGGCTTTAGTGGTAAATCCACTCTTTTAAAGTCTTTGTTAGGAATCTTACCTGTTAAAGCCAATGACGCTACAAAGGAAGCTAAAGTAATATACAGAACAGCCGGAAATGAGTATGAGTCTATTGCCTATGTTTCTCAGCATCCATGGTTAGTCAACGCCTCAATTAAGGACAACATTATCTTTGGGAAAAAATATGATCATGCTTTATATGAAAAGGTGATTGCTATTGGACAGTTATTACCTGATTTAAAGATCTTTGCAGATGGAGATCAAACAATTGTTGGTGGTCAAGGTGTATCTTGTTCATTTGGGCAACTGGTAAGAATTAATATCTGTAGAGCATTATACTCACAGGCTGAAATCTATGTTTTTGATGACATTTTAAGTGCTTTGGATGCTTCAGTGGGACAAGCYATAATAGATCTTGTACTWRATGACTTTTTGAAAGACAAGTGTGTTATWTTCGCTACTAATTCTATGAARGTKTTGAAATAYTCTGATGTGATYTACTACTTGGAAGATTGCTCTATCTCMAGAGTAACTAGYTACAATGAGATYATGGCWGAYGACACTACTGATGAAAAATTATTAGATATACAAAAATTAATTTTGGAGCATGATAAAGCATCAACTGAAAAGACAAATAATCAATCAAGTGATGCCGAAAGTGAAGAAATCAAAGATTACACCAAAGAGCAYATAGCAGCAAACAATCCAGATGAAAGTATGCTAGACACAGACGATGATGGCTTAGAAGCTGATGTTGTTAGAATGAACAGCGTTAGAAGAAGACTCTCCAATGCCAGCTTGCACCCAAAGAGACCTTTGATWCAAACWCTTGATGAAAACTTGAAAACTAAGCAAAAAATTGAAAAAATYGGTAAGGGAAAAATCAAGTATGAAGTTTACTTGACTTACTTGAAAAACTGTGAGTGGAAGAATGTTTTCCTTTTTGTATTCTTTTCAGTGTTATTACAAATGTCTGATGTTTTACAAAAGTTATGGYTGAAGTACTGGTCAGATGTCGGTGAAGATTCKGTTACAAGATTGAATCACTACGTTTTGATATACTTTATACTAGGTTTATGTGGTGCCTTTTTGGAATCTATAAGAGCTGTTAGTCTAAATGTCTGGTGCTTTTTGACTTCWGCTGGAAATTTACACAGAAAGATGTTGAAGAGTGTTATTGATAGTCCAATGAGTTTCTTTGAAACAACTAAAGCCTCTATTATTTTGAACAGATTCACTGCTGATGTTAGTACACTTGATGAAGGTTTGGAATGGTGTATTTCTTCTACATTGAGAAACACCATGCTTTATGTCTGTTGTGTTATAATCATTTCCATAAGCATCCCTATCTGGTTATTAGTCAATACATGTCTGGTTGTTCTGTACACTTATTATCAGATGAGATATGTTGTCTTGTCCAGAGATTTGAGAAGATTCTGGGCCATATCTTTCTCTCCAGTTATTGCATCACTTGAAGAGTTAATTAACGGTATGGACGTTATTAAGAAATACCAACAGGTGGATAGATTCAATTACTTTAACAGTGAAAATATGCAGTTCAATGTCGACATCTTGTGGAGTTTCAGATCTACAAATAGATGGGTTTCTGTTAGACTGCAAAGTGGATCTGCATTGGTTGTTTTATTCATTACTATTTTTGCTATTATAAAGAAAGATGCCAAGGCAAGTCTCATTGCATTTTTAATGAATTATGCTGTACAGATATCTAATGCATTGATGTGGATTATCAGAGCTTCAGTGGCCATTGAAACTAATTCGGTCAGTATTGAAAGAATAATTGAATTCTGTGAGTTACCTTCAGAAAAGCCATTTGAACTACCTATTGATAAAACTTTACCGGAAAACTGGCCCCAACGCGGTGAGATTGAATTTGACAATTACTCTACYACTTACAGAGAGAACCTTGATCCTAGTCTGAAATATTTAAACTTGAAAATTAACCCTGGTGAAAAGGTTGCCATATGTGGTAGATCAGGTTCCGGTAAGAGTACATTGACTTTAGCCCTTTTCAGAATCCTAGAACCCTTGACAGGAACAATAAAAATTGACGGTGTTGATGTATCTAAGGTTGGATTGTCTGCTTTAAGATCTGGTATCAGCATCATTCCACAAACGGGAGACGGTCAAGTATTTGAAGGTTCCTTAAGATATAACTTAGATCCATTCGATAGATATTCCGAAGATAAGTTAATTAATGCATTGAAGCTATCTCATTTACAACCACACATGGAGAAGCTATGCAGAGAAGAAAGATTTTATGATAATCAAAATCCAGAAGACGAATCCATGTCTTTAACTTCGCCAGTTACAACAGCAGACTTGCTAAATGTCAAAATTGCTGATAACGGTGCTAACTTGAGTGTAGGTACTAAACAATTGCTATGCTTAGCTAGAGCCTTGTTGAGTGAAAATAATATTTTGATACTGGATGAGGCTAGTGCAGCTCTAGATGAAGTAACTGATTCTTTAATTCAAGAGACTATAAGAACTGAATTTAAAGACAAAACTGTCATAACCATTGCACATCGTTTGAACACTATTTTAAGTGATTCCGATAAAGTTATTGTTCTTGATAGAGGTGAACTGCAAGAATATGACTCACCGAAGGCATTGATAGATAAAAAAGAAGGGTTGTTCTACGAATTATGTAAGAAAGGTGGATACATATAGATTATATACATAGATAGTGTTTATACAATATTGAATATTTACTAATAATAATTTGCTTATATTTGTTTACATTTTATCAAAAATTGTTTACAGGTACAAATTTTAAACAGTTTGGTTTTATTTAAAAATTTTAGCAAGCTTTAATTTAAATACAATTATTTAACCATTTTTTCACCATATGTAAACAAGTTCWTTTGGTTTAGATAGTTGGCAGATTGGGTTGAATTGATTGCAAGTTTCTACTCTTATCAAAATAGTCTAATGATGTGTTCTCATATATTCATTAACGTATGGACTTCAAAATTACTGTATTTTTCAAATTCTGGCCAAAAATTGTCTTGAAAGCAAAGAATGCGTTATTAAAGAGAAACTCGACGATCCACTTTTGAAAAAAAAAAGTTTATGAAGAAAATTGAAATGCCAGCAAAAAAAAACAAACCTGTCTTTTCAGCTCGTGTTTTGACATCTTGGGGGCGTTGTTATCGGCGAATTGCTCAGTAATTTACAAAAAAAAAATATGATCAAGACTTATAACTCTACTCTATAACAGAATACTTAATATTCATTAATTGACCAAAAACAATTATAAAACTTATTAAAAGTAAGTTCATCTACTAATCTAGATAGCTTTTATCTTGAGCCCACAAGAAGGCTAGTTTATAAAATCATCTCTTTTCTTTTTTTTAAAAAAGATACAACACACAGAACACCAAAAAACTTAACAAAAATAAAAAATAATAGTTCATCATGGGAGCTGTGTTATCCATACCAATAAATGCTGCCATATCCTTTTCATCATCTTTTTTGGGTGCGACCGCATCATCAATGGTAAAGTCTGCACTTTCCAACATTGAAACAAGTTCCTTGGGGGCAAGAATATTATATGCAGTTGGTCTCTTGATCAATTCTATTGTGTCCTGGATTTCTCTATCAACAAATCATACACTGTGGAATCCACTTAATAAATGTACATCTGGAATTGAATGTGGCGTTTCTACAGTTTACAGATTGAACTTTACCTTGGGGCTTTACCATATACTTTTGATGATAATACTTCTTGGGGTACCGGATGGAAACTATACGGTTTTAACTAAAATTCAAAATTCATATTGGGGCTCGAAGATCTTTCTCTACTTTGTTTTGCTATTTATAAGTTTCAAGTTCTTCAGTAACGACTTCTTTACATGGTTCTCAAAGTTCATTTCATTACCMTGCGGAAGCATATTTGTGTTCATTGGTCTAGTTTTGTTGATTGACTTTGCTCATGAATATACCGAGACATGCTTGGGTCACATTAAAGAAGAAACAGAGAATATGATAGAAAAYGGYGGCATTGAAGAAGAAACAACTGCTCTGAAGTTCTGGAGACGTTTATTGATTGGTGGAACCATAATCATGTATACATCCTCTTTACTCATGATAATAATTGAGTTTATSCTTTTCTGTAAAAATCATTGTGGTATGAACATATTTGSTTGGGTTTTGAACATTCTATTTTTAATTGCCACATCTGTGATGTCAATTCATCCTGTTATTCAAGATTACAACCCCAAGTCCGGACTATCCCAAGCATCTGTGGTTGGTATATACTCAACCTATTTRGTATTTTCAGCTATGGCTGGAGAACCAGATGATAGRAGTTGCAATCCTTTAGTTAGATCAACAGGTACCAGAAGAGCATCTATTATTTTAGGATCAATATTTACYATTGCWGCYATTGTATACACAACTTTGAGAGCAGCAGGTAACTCTATATTCCATATTACTTCCGATGAAGGCACTCAAGACATTTTCCTGGACGAAAACACATACGGAGATTTATCTARTGATGAAAGAAGAGAACTAAGAAAAAAGGCAATCCAATCCGCCATCGATGAAGGATCACTCCCTGAAAGTGCAATGGACGAGTATATTCTTGAAGAAGAACAAAGCAAAGCCGCCAATATTGAGAATAATGCCATGAAGCCTAACTACAATTACTTACTTTTCCATGTGATATTCTTTCTAGCGACACAATGGATTTCAATGCTYTTAACAATCAATGTCAAGCAGTTGGATAACGGAGATTTCATTCCTGTAGGTAGAACGTACTTCTATTCATGGGTTAAAATTGTTAGTTCATGGCTATGTTATATCTTATATGGKTGGTCTTTGTTAGCTCCTTGTATCATGGAAGAAAAATTTGATTACAAYTTTTAAATGGTAAAWAACTTTATATTATATATACACAGTGTAATTACTGTACCTTTTTTTTCTTAAATATTCATTATCAATCACTTTTAATAAGTTCTTAATAAATACACATTSTCATTAGTCTTCTGGATCACAAATACCTYTGGCCTTGATGACGTAAACACACTCACCCTCTGGCATGTCAGGAGAATCTTGTAGTTTAGCAACTCTTTCATCACCTCTACCTTTTCTTAGCATGATTCTTGTTGCTGAAGCATGTGCTAAAACGTGTCCTCCAACTGGCTTAGAAGTTGGTCCAAATAGGGAATTTGCACCTGGATCTGATTGAACTTGGTTTGTTAAAAATACTGCACAATTAAACTCCTCAGAAATTCTACACAACTTGTTCAAAAAGATGTTTAACTTTTGCTGTCTTTCACTTAACTCCCCTCTACCTGAGTAGTCAACACGGAAATTAGCCATGATTGAATCAACAACAACCAATCCATAAGAACCACTAGCAAGCTCCTGACTTAATTGCTCTGCTAACTCCATTTGATGCTCACTATTCAAAGCCCTAGCGTACATAACATTTTCCAAAGCAGCTTCTGGGTCCAAGTCAAATCTTTCAGCAATTTCCTTGATTCTTTCCGGTCTGAAGGTACCTTCTGTATCAATGTATGCAACCTTTTTTGCACAGCCCCCTTGTTCAACAGGCAATTGCGTAGTTACACACAAAGTATGTGATAATTGGGTTTTACCACATCTGAACTCACCAAACACCTCTGTTAGGGACATTGTCATGATACCACCACCCAACATTGTGTCAAAGTTCTTTGAACCTGTTGTAATTGCAAAGACATTTGCTCTGACTTGCAACTGAATTGATGCTGGAATAAAACCAATTGAAGTTATTTTTCCAGCACTCTCTTTGATTTTTTCAACTTTGACTTCAGATAACCCTTTGATTTTGACAAGGTTTTTCTTTGTAGTTGACAAAACCGATTGAATAGAATAAATACCAGCAGATTTCAATTTGGTAATGTCTGAAACATTAATACCATGGTTTTGCAACTCATCAATAGCTACGATTGATCTATCACTCTGTTCTGTTTCTGCAACAGTTGTACTCATTTTTATGAAATTTATATATTATGGGTCAATAATGGTTAATTAATAGTTTTTACTATTATTAAGTATTTTACAAGAAGAAAAATATATAGATACCAACAAGAACTAATGTGCCTGAATCTTTATTACATTTTATAACTTTTAGTGTTCTTAAATAACTTGAAGAAAAGACTGAAAACTCAACATTTATAATATAAATAGATAAGAAATTGTTGAGAGAGTTTGAACTTTCCCATTTTAGATAATTAAAACGCTTCATTTTTCCTATTTTGTAAAACGCGGCAAGATAAAAAAAACAAAAACAAAAACAAATTTAACTATTCAATTTAAAAACTCTAATATATTTATTCAGATAAATCCGGAACGTTGCTCTTGACAGCCTTTTCAGACAAGGGTTTGACGTTTCTAATCTTAATACCAAATCTAGAATCTTTGGACAATTCAACTAATTGGTATATGCCTTGAGTTAATGGACTGTTAGGATTTAGCTCGTATTTGGATTGTAAGTATATTGGTTCAGCATGAGTCAACTTGTATGTTAAAGCGTCAGTTACAGCAACAGTACATGCTTCTCTAGCAACAGGTAAAGTTATAGTTCTGGAGTTTTTCAACAATGACTTCAATTTCAAAGCAGATATGTTCAACTTAGGCAATGGAATTTCATAACCTGGCAAGGTTGGGTTAACAGCATCAATGGACTTGACACCATCTGGGTTTGCAACATTAACAATGACATCCCATGGAATATATTTAACAATTTGAACTGGCTTGCTGGTTGCTAGGAAGTTATCAATGATTTCATTCATACCCATTCTAGATTTCAAGTTTTCCTTGACAATGACATTTTGACTTTCGATATAGTTGATGTTTTGGAAGTTTAGTTCGATTGGAGATTGAATCAACTTTTGGTATTCATCAGATAAGTAAGTTAATTTGACTGGGTAGACAGATTGCTTGTCCATCTTACTTAGACACTCTCTTGAGTTTCTYAGCTTTAGATCCTTCATTTGTGTGTAATCTCTAATGAATTGAGAGTTTCTAACAGTCATGTTTCTTCCAGTTGAGGTGGAACCTGAGAATTCAGTTAAGGTTTCAACAGTGACCAAACCTAATTCTTGAACATCAGACAAGGAAACAACCTTCAAGTCAATTAAATAAACTTCTCCAGGATAAACAACAAAGTTATCAGTGGCAATAGCGGAATCATAAATAAAGGCAGACTTTTGCTTATCCTCATGAGTATTTTCACTATCTTGTAACAAAGTCAAGGCCTTTGAGCCTTCGTTGTTGTTTAAATCATGTTGGTATTGTTGAGACTTGGCTAACARTAAATTTTCTTGATTAGATTCATACCAAACACAACCCTTGAATTCTCTTTCAGCGACAACACCTTCGTTTTGACCAGCCAAAAATCTTCTAACTCTTCTAATCTTGGAGCCTGGAACCAAAGCACAATTGTAACTTTCAATCAAATGATCAACGACCTTTCTTAATAATTGACCAGTAACTTTGGCTTCACCATTTGGATTAACAGACTTTAAGTTTTCTGGTAGTTTTTCTGGAGAGGCAGCTGAGGCTAATAAGTTGACAACAACGTCCTTAGCGATTTGAGCAACTGCAGCAGCATCAGCCTTGGCTCCTAACAATGGACCAGTAGCTTGTGACAATCCAGACTCTGGGTTAACTTCAGTTGGGTAGACACATAAGGTGTGTGTGATTTGAGAGGTGTAACCATCGATTTGACAACCCAAAGTGATCTTGATTAAATCACCAATAGCTAAAAAGTTTTTGATGGAAGATCTAGCACCACTTGGGAYGTTTTCACCATCTGGATCGTTGTTCTTTTCCTTAATGAACATTGGATCGTCTAATTCTGGAGACCAACCATTGGCAATCTCATCAATATCTATGCTACATGGGAAGGCAATACCCTTTTCCAAAGTCTTGCCTTTAAAATCCTTAGCCAATAATTGGTTCATGAATAAATCGGATAAGAAACACAGTTGAGAGATAGAGAATAATTGGTTTTCATCTTTGTTACTGTCGTGATAACAACTGTTGATTAAACTAGTGATGTATTGTARAGTTGTTTGGGTAATTTTACCAGCTAATTGATATTTGTCTAAAACTGGTTCATCTAGAACATTCTTTGTTTTCAAAAGAATGTTGGTATCGTTTTCAGAAATGGCAATGGACATTTTTGTATTATTATAATTTAAAGTTGAATTMTGTTAAGRTTTTATAAAAGGGTAACAGAAAAAAAGTAAAACAAAGATTAGGTTTGATGTAATATGCTTAGCTAAAGGTAATAATCAATTTCAATATAGAATYTCTATGATATATATTGTTCCGTTTTGATGGTTTACTTGGTTTTAAAGCTATTATTTTACTGCATCTGTGATTWGATATCTGCTAAAATATTTATATCAATGAATATATCAGCTAAATTTGATAGTTTCTTTTTCTTACTTTTATTTTTTTTTCAATTGATTCATTTTTTCTTCATATATTTWTTTAGTATTCTGATAATTTCCAGATTAGGAAGGYTTGGCTTGATGCTATCCAGAAAAGGAAATTTTAAATATTGCAAGTCGAAAAAGAAATTCACTGTTTTTTTTTTTCAAATGTCACCCGAATACCAAGGATATTTCTCAAAACGGCATTCCCCATCAATTTCAATTAAAGCGACGGTTTACACCAAAATGAATATTCATTATCAAGCAAGTCGCTTCAGCCAATTATCAATGGTTTTTGCTTAAAAAAATTTTTTTTTTTTKTATTTGTTCTACATTCCCCTATACATTTTTTTTTTCTTGTTTCCTTAAGAGTTATATAACTTTCATAATGTTAAATCTATGAATTTTACTTAATAAATTCAATTCATTTTCAATACAAAGAATAAATATGATAAAAAAAAAACCAGAGAGTAGATTTTCGTATCTTAGATATATTGTGTTAAAAAAAATGTTATCTAACATTGCAAAGAAAAATTTAACTGTTTTCAAACAACAAACTTTATTGAAGCCAGCTACCGCTGCTTTAAGATTCAACTCCACTGATGCTGAAGAATTAATTAACATTACTTTACCAGAAACCTCCTTTGAAGGTTACTTATTGGAAAACACCCCAGAATTAAACTTCCAAACCACCAAGGGTAACTTGTTACAAATGTACAAGGACATGATCATTGTCAGAAGAATGGAAATGGCCTGTGATGCTTTATACAAGGCCAAGAAGATTAGAGGTTTCTGTCACTTGTCTGTTGGTCAAGAAGCTATTGCTGTTGGTATGGAATACGCCATTTCCAAGAAGGACACCATCATCACTTCTTACAGATGTCACGGTTTCACTTACATGAGAGGTGCCTCTGTCCAAGCTGTTTTAGCTGAATTAATGGGTAGAAGAACCGGTGTCTCTTTCGGTAAGGGTGGTTCCATGCACTTGTATGCTCCAAACTTCTTTGGTGGTAACGGTATTGTCGGTGCTCAAGTTCCATTGGGTGCTGGTTTAGCCTTTGCTCACAAGTATAAGTCTGAAGAAGCTTGTTCCTTYKCCTTATACGGTGATGGTGCTTCTAACCAAGGTCAAGTCTTTGAATCCTTCAACATGGCYAAGTTATGGAACTTACCATCTGTCTTCATTTGTGAAAACAACAAGTACGGTATGGGTACTGCTGCTTCCAGATCTTCTGCCATGACCGAATACTTCAAGAGAGGTCAATACATTCCAGGTTTGAAGGTTAACGGTATGGACATCTTAGCCRCTTACCAAGCCACCAAGTTYGCCAGAGACTGGGCTGTTTCTGGTAACGGTCCATTAGTTGTTGAATTYGAAACCTACAGATACGGTGGTCACTCCATGTCTGATCCAGGTACCACCTACAGAACCAGAGATGAAGTTCAACACATGAGATCCAAGAACGACCCAATTGCTGGTTTGAAGATGAAGTTATTGGAATTAGGTGTTGCCACTGAAGARGAAATCAAGTCTTACGACAAGGCCGCCAGAAAGTACGTCGATGAACAAGTTGAATTAGCTGATGCTGCTCCAGCTCCAGAAGCTAAGTTATCCATCTTATTCGAAGATGTCTACATTCCAGGTACTGAAACTCCAACCTTAAGAGGTAGAATTCCAGAAGACACTTGGGATTTCAAGAAGGGTGGTTTCGCTAACAGAGCTTAAGTTAGTTTAAACTAAATGTACATAAAGAAACAATATTTGATTATTGACTTATATGACATTTTTTTYYAAATTAAAAAAGATCTAATTCTTGAAGATTCAGTTTGCTAAAATCAAAAGTTRAACCTTACAAAAAAWTACAATAGGAAAGAGTTCAATATTTTTCTGAATKGAATTTTTAATTCTTGTTTTGATATCTCTCACTCTCACYTTTYAAAACAAGTTTTTYGAWTTAAAATTCAGAAWTTATTAACTCGTTTTCTAAAACACAATATTCTACAAAAATCTATTTCCTCTCARTAATATTTCTTTTMGRAGATTTATTATAAAAATTTGATATAMTTCAAAATTATCTCWTTYTTCAACAGTKTYTMTACTGATGAARATAAATTAAGCTTTCAATTACATTTRTAATTGAATTCATATATATTAAAWATTAAAAATTACTCTCTCACAAGTTTTTAYTTTATCTTTYCTTCATTTCCYAAAAGGGAAGTGATTTTGTTCCCTCAAAAARRAGTTTAATTAAAAAAAAAAAYAACCAAAACAATGTYAATGAGGTGAAATATCAAGGGACYACCTTGATTACAAAAGAGATGATATCGAATCATCAACAKTGYATAAAACWTTTTGRAGTTTCTCGTTAWGTAAAATAAACAMATAGWAGATTTCAATTWAATAGTGSACTTTATGGATTTGTTTTYAAAATWAATARGTAAARAAAARACAKTRRTTYYWAACCATCGATARATTAACTCAAAMAATAAAATAAAACGATTRACTYAAYTARTCATTATATCCAAACTGTGTAAAACTAAAACAAAATCATATGAACAACGAATTYAAACGAATAAAYACTTCACAGAARGAYAACTTCAAAAAGCATTTGGTTAGTTCTCATCAGCTAGAGAGCAGTATCAACAACTTTTTGACTGGTCAAGAAAATCTAAGCCCATCAGTGGGGAAACCTCACAGTAACTTCAMCTTCAGCTCTCCCATGAAAAAACTCAAAAATCTGAGGAATAAAAGTTCAGCTGGAACATCTGCTTCATCAACAAAAAGAAGTCCTCTGAACGTACAAACACCAAGYACAGATAAATTAGTGCACTTGGATGATAAGATGTTGTTCGGTTTGAAATCAGCGGAAAAGCAAAGTGTCRATATACCAAAAAGAACAACATMTCTTTCAGCATTTAGTGCTGATAGTGGGTATAACTCATTTTACAATACATCTTCACTAAACACACCTAAAGTTAARGATGATAGAAATGCCRAAATTAACAGAAGAGAGTCGATAAAGATGGACCAAAGAAGAAAAAACAGCATGAGAAACACATCTGCAATTTCTTCTTCATTTGATTTAAACAACACGCCATCGATGAATAMGTATAACAAMGAACTGAACATTAATGATCCCCCATCATTCACTCCACCAAAATTTAAAAATCACGGTAGCTCAAGACAAATGAAGAGATTGAACTTGATGAAATGCTGTATATGTGAGGAAACAGTAAGAGAAAAAACATCTGATGAGAAGATATTGACTTTGGAATGTGGACACATATGTCATGATACATGCTTGCTTCTTCATATGATGATGGAAAAAGAAAAACAGACGTCATTTACAAAGCATGAAGAGTTGTTTCCCCTGTGTGAGTTATGTGACGACGGGATCACAATATGTAAACCAGCGAGTGATGAAGCTAAAGATGAGTTATTTTTCAAAGTTTTAATGGCTAATGAAGAGGACGAAGAAAATGACATGCCAGCAACCATTGATAAAGACAAGGAAAAGACAATGCAACTTTTAAATGAGGATACAAATTATCTGGAAGGATTACCCGTACCTGACTTTAGTGTTCAAGAACCAAATGAGTTGAAACCTCCTTCCAGTAATGAAAACTCACACATGACGCCACCAAATCAAATAATTTCTATATTTCCTGGTAGCTCATCAAACTTAAAGCCAATAACAAGCAAAATCAACAAAGATGCACCTGAGGTAACGAAGAGACAGTCTGTTTTGAAGCAAAACTTTAATGGGTACAAGATGACCAATGGTAGTCCCAACATGAATCGCTATGCTAGAGCCAGAACATCCATACTACATCAATCAAGTATATCAAGAAACTCCACGTTGTCAAAGAAAAACTTATCGATAAGCTCACCTAAGCCCATTGTCAAGAAGCTAAACACCTCATTGCCCACAAATGCAATCTACTCATCAATTAACACGTCTGTTGATCCAAAGGGAAAGTCTGCAAACTTTCATAGTTTGGATATAGATAGCGATTCTGATGACGAGTTGATGATTGTACAGATAGAGGGAGATTCAAATAGTGAGTCAAAGAGACAGCAACCAAGGAAATACAGTCATAAAAGTAACTTGGACATGCAAGAGAAGCATATGGGTGGAAAGTACAGAGATTCAATATCAACACAAACATCAGAAAGTATTATAGGCGTAGTGAAGGAAAGATTAAATCTTGTACATCAATTAATAGAAAGACACTCTGATAAATTGAACAAAAAAAACATTGATACTGATTTAGGTCTTTTAAGAATAAGCAACATGTTTGAGGTTTGTAAAGTTTTGGATAGCAAAGATACCTTCTATCTTTGTAGATGTTATTTGTTTGAAAAAATGTTGATTTTAGATTTTTTTGATAAGAGAACAAAAAATGAATTCCAGATGATTAAAATCAGTTCGGAAAGTGTCAATGTGGATGTTGTGAACAAGCATACTTTTAGAGTTTCTTGCTTGAATAGCCAGGACATAAATATATTTCAATTCAAATCAGTGGATAAAAACAATTCCAAAATATTAGACAAATGGATATCAGCACTGTTAGACTTTAACTTAGAGTTTTATGATCAACCATTCACAACGAATGACATTGATAAGAATGTTTCCTCAAGTATAAACACAATTGATGAAAACAGTGAAGATACAGTAAGCATGGGCTTGCAGGATGTTATTATTAAAAAGAGCAACACTGAGATATCTACAAATGTGCCAATAAAGAGCTATGGCAATGTTGAAGATTTGATAATGATAATACAGCTTGACTCAATAAAGAAAATCAAAAAAAGAGAAAACTTGAATTTAATTAATTCTATAAAGTCTTTAAACAAATATTTTAACAAAAAGAAAAAAATGTTAAAATTTGTCATTTTGGATGAAAAGTCAAAGATCTTGTGTATAGGTTCATCAAAAGATGTTTTAGATCAACTTGACGGGAGCTTGAAGTTTGAGCAAATTAGGGGAAAGATACTAACCGAAACTTCTTGGTCAAATAGCGTGATTCAAAAATACTTCATGGATGATGAGTCCGCATTAAACGTTGTTGTCATGAGCAGTACAGAGATGGACATTGATAATAATTGTTTGTTCAATGACTTTTATACCTCAAGTAATGACAATGTCCTAAAATTACATGTAGGCTTTTTGAATGTTGACTATAGTGAGGACATCAATGACCTTGTGGAAATCAACTCCTGGTATGATATGATGGAGATTTTATGCTTTAGTTTGAATCTAGAGTTTGGACAAGACGACTTGGACTATGATGATATAGAAATCTCTAAAATTCACTCAGCATGTAACAGTAATATAAGCAGTGTCTACACGGATATGACACCTTTAACACCTTTAAACTTTGATAGTGAATTAGGCTCAAAGAATTTAAACATACAATCATATGCGAGTGATRAAAACGGCTCTCCCTTTGATACTGAGGCTTTATATAACTATCTTTAAATAATCTATATAACGAATCCAATTTCTTTTTTCAGCTAATGATTTACAAGTAAGAGTTATAACTTTTGGATTTTTGTAAACACTTATGTAATTTCCTTGAATGTATGAAATTAAKCCTAKRAYAATATCYAARGARTCYTTACAGTAATATTGGCTTGTTTCYAAACAAATRTCYTCTATYCTTGCAGAWAGTATGAATTTGTACTTGAGTAAATAATCATTATTAAGATATGTTCTAAAGTTGTGTACTTTTACAATTTTGCTAATCTCTATTCTATCATGGAAAATCATAACCAAACATTCTTTTTCTTTGTTTATAATCATTTTACTCACACATAGAATATCTTTATAAGAGTTTTCAATGTTTTCAAACACTTTAAATTTTGACAAAGTGTTTTGATAATTTATTTCTTTATATGTATTACAAGAATCAACAAATGTTTCAATTTTGTTAATATCTAATTTATGGACAGGTATGCAAATTTTTCTCATAAATTTTAAATTAAATGTAAGAACATTTGAAATTGAGTTGTATTCAACATTGTGGAAATCTGACGTGAGCATTTGTGTATTAAGGAAGGGAATAAATAAGATACCGTGATTTTTATCAAATATTATGGATTTTTTATGGATATCAATTCGTAGACATATTTGATTATTTGGTGTATAATATGAATTGATATTTACCAAGCTCAAATGCCTTGACACAAATTGTCTTTTGAACAATGGAATTACTTTCCAAATTGCTTTAAGTTGATGAATGGGTATTGTAGCAATATCTGTTTGTATCAGATTAACAGATATATCCTTGATTAAAGTCAATAAGGCGTCTTGGTTTGAAAGCAAAAACTTGTGACTAATTGATATAGATTTTGTTTCATGCTGAAATATAACTTTATTGTCGTATATTTGGCTATCAAAATAAATATTTTTATAACATTGAATGTAGAATTGAAGTAGTAGTGAASTTGAAGTAAATGTATAATTTTGTCTTAAATTACCATTGTTTAAAAAGCGGGTTGCTTTAGAAAAGTCAGACAATAAAGTGCATTTGTGATATAAACCGCTTCCTTCAATATTTATACAATCAATGTTGATTTTTTTATTTTGCAGCTTGTCGTGAACTGAAATATTGTTTATGGCTAGGTTTGATAATGAGGCTGAATCGAAGCTTTGACTATTATCAAAACAAACACTTTTTATGTCAAATTTTTGCTGATCTTCTAAATTCAAAAATTGAACTTTGGGCTCTGGAGAGAGAAGTTTCAATCTATACCTGAATGAATCATTTTTGGATAAAATTCTTCTTGTTTTTGAACCATTTGTTTTTTTCCTGTTTGTCATTGAATTTATCTCATCCAAATATAAATCAATCAATGACTGTATAAAAAGATCAAGYTCATTTTTATTAGTTGGATTTATAATCATCTAGTAGTCTTGGATCTATTTAATAGTGATTTATCCTTTTGCTTCGAATATAATGTTCAAAAATGCATGAATTGATTAAACTTCTCCACACACACAAAAAAGAACACGTCGAATACACTTCGATCCGATTCCATAAACGGAAAAAAATAAATAAATCCATAAATCAAAGACAATGACTTAAACACTAATGAAATGATATATATTGGTTAAATCTTCAAACATCTTGATTTTTTTTCTCTTAAATTAAAATTCTTGTTTAATTTATTATCAGTTTATTTATTTTATTAAACTTTTATATAGTATACTTATTTATTCATCATCAGCATCATCGGCTAAATCACTTGTCCATAAGGTTAAGTTGTCTTTTAATAATTGCATAATCAAAGTGGAGTCCTTGTAACTTTCTTCAGATAAGGTATCCAATTCAGCTATAGCATCGTCAAAGGCTTGCTTAGCAAGGTGACAAGCTTTATCAGGGCTATTTTGGATTTCATAGTAGAAAACGGAGAAGTTTAGAGCTAAACCTAATCTTATTGGGTGTGTTGGAGGTAATTGGGCAGTGGCAATTTCACTGGCTCTTTCATAAGACTTCAAGGAATCATCAGTGGTTTTATATTTGACATCACCACTAGAGAATTCAGCTAAGTATCTGTGGTAATCACCCTTCATCTTGTAGTAGAAGACCTTTGATTCACCTGATGAGGCAGAAGGAATCAAGTGGTTGTCCAAGACACTTAGAATATCATCACAGATCTTGGCAAGTTCAACTTCAATGCCACTTCTGTACTTGGAGATCAAGGCAATTTGTTGTTTATCTTCTTCGGTGGAGGCAGCATTTGAGCCATCCAAGTCCTTTTGTTGTTGCAAGAATTGTTCTAGTTTTTGTTCTTCCTTTTGTTCAATAGAAGAAACAATTCTCCAAGAGGCTCTTCTGGCACCAATGACGTTTTTRTAAGCAACAGATAATAAGTTTCTTTCTTCAACACTTAATTCCTTACCTTCAGAGGAAGAGGAGGCAACTTTTTTCATATTTTCAACCATTTCTTCATATCTTTCAGCTTGTTCAGCTAACTTGGCTAAAAAGACGTAGTTTTCTCTATTAAATTCAGACATATTGGTTGGGTATTAATTTTTTTGTTTTTGTTTTTTTTTTAGGATTCAAAAATACAGATAATAAATGTTAAACTTGTAACTGGTAATAAAAAAACACACAGAGAGTAGATTGGAGTTGGATTGTTAATTTATTGGTTATTAGAGATATCTGTCTTAACTATATATTGATTTGCTTATACGATAAAAAACATAATTTGAGATAAATAAATGAATTATATGTATAGTGTTAAAAAAAAAAAAAGAAGAAAACACACACACACAAGATACAGGTAACCAAAAAAAATTTATCTTTCTGACTCCAAAAAAATAACAAAAAAACAAAAAAAAATTAAAGGGAAAAAAAATGTGTGTGTCACCAGGGGAAATCTATTTATGGTGTTACTGTTATGTAATGTCCAATTAGCAACAAGGGTTTGCTACATATAAAAAACAAAGATACACTTACATTATTGTCTAAAATACAATTAATGTCAAATATCAATGTTGCTTTTATTAATTATACTTGCCACAGATTTATCTTGATCAGGAATATATTCTGTGTATTTGAATGAAATGAATGATGCAATAATCATTAATTAGTGCCACTCCTTTTTTACCAGCTTTTTATTTTTTTACCCTCTGTTTTTAGCCGTTATATAAATTCGAAGCAGGTTCCAAAAAATATMGCGTTTTATGTCCGAATAACAAAAAAAAAACGTGATCTAGATAACGTCAATAACTTTATATAACATTATTGACAGTACTTAAAGTGTAACTCTTCACTCTTTTAGACCGTCACMAACCATTGATAACCAGCGGAAGTCTGATTGTGCACTTATATATATGTAAAAAACAAATAACACAGCCTTATAATATAATTGTAAACTGAAAAATTTGATTCTTTAAAACAAATTTGGCGAATATTAAGATTGGTTTTTATGTTTGACTGGTCTATTAGTGTAGTGGTTATCACCTTCGGTTCTGATCACGTGAATGATAGAATATCCGAAAGACCGGAGTTCGAATCTCCGATGGACCTTGTCCTATTTATGCAAACATAATTTTTTAAAAACCGCTCCGATTTTTTTTTACCCTTTGAATCTCCGTTTATCGATATTRATTTTTTTTATATTTTTTAAACTTTTATCAACTAATTTACGTGTATGTGGCATATATAAATGAATCAAATTACTCACAAAACRATCTTGGTCAGTCTATTCCATGAAGTTAATTGTATTTCTATTCAAACTTTTTAGAATGAATTGAAAGAAAAGAAAAAAATATAACCACTTTGGACATTTCCTTTGTTTTTAATTTAAGTATTTATAAAGATATCTTCAGAATGAATGCAAATATAGCAACAGAATTTTCTCATAACACATTTTCAGGTCAGAACTATGAAAGTGCCAGACCAAAGTATCCTAAAGAATTGTACCAAAAAATYGAGAAATCATATGAAGATTTCATTGATGATCAAACTCAAAAAGGTATTCAACAACCAGAAAAGCCTATTTTTATTGATCTGGGATGTGGACCTGGAACAGCAACATATGAAATCCACAGGGCTGTACCATTTCCTTTCTTAACTATTGGTTTAGATCCTTCAACCAAAATGATAGAAGCTGCTAATGAAAAGTTATCTGGTGATGATGATAGCTTACAATTTGGTATTGCTGATGAAAGCAACTTCAACAACTTTTTCAAGTCCAAGTATCCTGAGTCGTCTACTTTAAACAATGCTAATGTTAACTTTATCAGCTGTGCTCAATGTTGCCATTGGTTTGATTTCCCAACTTTCTTAGAAAACAGCTATAACATTTTGAAAGAGGGAAACACTGGTGGGAAACTTTTCATTTTTGGCTACATAAGACCTGTTATTTGGGAATATCCCGAATTAGATRATTTGTTCAAAAGACTAGACTATGATTTTGAGTATGGATTTGGCAAATATTGGCAACAGCCAGGAAGAGATTATTTGAACAATTTATTAACTGATGATTACTATATAAAAGCCTGGGAGCAATCATCATTTGACAGTATCAAATTTGAAAGATTCTTTACGACTAAGGAAAGAACACCATTTATTGATGATAACGCACATTCTTTCTTGTTATCTAAGTCAACAACTGTAAAACATTTCAGAGACTATATTACAACATGGTCTGCATTTAACAAATGTAAAAGAGAAAGAGGGGAGGAATATGCAGTAGCAATYGTTGATAAGTACTTTAATGACATGTTTGCAAAAGTTAGCAGTTTAAATTACGACTCCAAAATTACTTTGGTATGGTCAACCTACTTTATTGAAGCAACTTGTTATGGAGAATTAAAATAAAACATATCAATGATATGTTGAGTTRTGTTTGATTACTTTTTGCTAATTGAACAATACTAAATGCCGAGATTAATCAAATCAACAAGAAATAGTAATGTTTAATGGGCGTTTGGGTTAAATCTTTAGATCCGCATAATATGCTTTAGAAAGCAAAAAWATATATTTACCAAATAAAAAAATTTTTTTTTTTTTTTCTAGTCCACCATGATTCATATTACTTAATTATTATACTAAAACAATCACTGGGTGATCAACAAGTGTCAACTTAAATTTTAAATTATAACRCAAGTTTTAATTCAATAGCTTTTCTATACACACCACACAGTTCAACATAATACGCTAAACAAATCAACACAAAATGCCTTTGTTTGAAATCAACAGTAATAAACAATTCACTGAATTAAGTTCAGCAAACCCAACAACTTTAAAGACCTTATTTTTCTATGCTGATTGGGCTCACAACTGCGCACAAGTCRTTGAGAACTTCAAGAAAGCATCTGAACAATACCCAGAAAATGAGTTTTTCAGCATAGATGCTGAGGCYAATCCGGAAATTTCTGAGATCTTTGACATATCTGCTGTTCCTTACTACATTTTCATAAAGGAAAGCTCCATCATAAAAGAATTGTCCTCTGCTGATCCACAAGAGTTYTTGAACACATACAAGCAAGTCATTGCTTCACAATCTKCTTCTGATAGCAARTCCACAACCAARTCATCTGATGACGAAGAGGAAGAAGAAACCGAAGAACAGTTGAACGAAAGATTAAAACAATTGACTGCTGCTGCCCCTGTCATGCTTTTCATGAAGGGTACTCCATCAGAACCAAAGTGTGGATTCTCTAGACAAATGGTCGGTATCTTAAGAGAACATCAAGTCAGATTTGGTTTCTTTGATATATTAAAGGATGATACAGTCAGACAAGGCCTAAAGAAATTCAGCGACTGGCCAACTTTTCCTCAACTTTACATCAACGGGGAACTTGTAGGTGGTTTAGATATCATTAAGGAATCTCTGGAAGAGGATCCTGAGTTCTTTACTCAATCTTTAGCTAACTAGAGTATATATAATTTTTTACAGAAAGTAACTCCAAGATCATATAATGTTTATTATTTTTCAATTARCTGAACAAAGATTCACTTTTTTTGCAGTTTATTCAAATGTTGTGATGTCAATTGAAAGAGTTCCTCATCAGAATCATCCGTGTCTTCTGGTATATTTATAGATCTTTTCAGAGGRCTTGATGTCCTTGACTGTGATCTTAATTTSTTTTCCTTTTCTATTTGTTGAGAAGCCAATAACAACAACTCCTCCTCGTCGCTGCTGGAATCAGGTTCTGATCCATCAACACTTGATTCAATTTCAAAGTCATCAACATTAGGATCATATGGAATATCTAMACTGTCCTTTAACTCCATGTATGTCTCATCTGGCTTCTGTTTCTTCAGATATTCTTTATATCTATTTYTTTTTTGAACAAATACGTCAACGTTACCTTCCAAATCAGATATGCTATTGATTGTTCCTAATTTTCCTCCTATAATATCAAGGTAATCAATTTTTGGATCAATATCATTTCCRGGCTTATTGATTCCTTCAATCGACTTTCCAACATCTAATCTATATTCCTTCCAAGCTTGATATTCTTTATAATAATGTGATAACAATYTTGACTCTAAATCATTTTCGTACAAAATCAAATCCCTTGTATTGATATATTCGCCGTTTTTGGCTACTTTGAGTAATTGTAAATCATTTATACTGAATTGAACATCCTTTATTTTTTTCATAATCTTAAATATTGGGGTGAATTTGATTGTTTTTGCCTTGATGTCTGCATCCTGAAGMCTTTCCTTCAAATCAGTACACAAGTATCGCACTTTTCTAATGTATGCCTCTGTACCCAAATAAGTGTTCATYACATCCGTTTCAGACAAGACATCAACCATTTCCGCATATTTGTCCAATCCCATGAYTTCAGCAGAATCCAGATTTTCAAATATGGTGCACTTAAACACTGAGTCTGTGTACTGCTGGTAATCCTTGTTCAATARTTTGATAATGTCATCATTAGTGAAKCCYTCTTCCTTTGTTCCGTAGAAAATCTTACCAACTGCATGAAACAAAGAGATTCCAGTGTCTCTGTTATCTATTCGAACAGTCTCAATATCATTACTATCTTTCTTTGCTTGTAAGTGAGCTTCTAATTGCAATAAAGCAGAGGAAATGTCCTTCATATCGCTGAGCTGGTCTATAATGTTATTGAATGARCTTGYTTTGATTTTTTTRTTTCTTGGTATCTTGCTATTAATGTGTACAAGTTCCTTTTCAAGAACACGTTTCAATATTTTTTTCAAATATGTCTTTGCTAATGGATTCATATTAACTCTTTTGACTCTGGGATTTTGGAGAATTTCCTTATCAAATATAGTTTCCGGTATGTAGTGACTATTRATGTCAAATTTYGTGTACARAAAGTTATCATTTATATCATTGTTATCGTCCTTAGGTATGTCGCATTCACTGACAATGAATATTATGGGCGGAAATTCATTGTCATAGTCGTCATTTARATATTGTTTGATTGTCTTTAAAAATTGAGCATGTATTGGTCCGTAATATATGTTCGGGAGGTATTTGACAAGAACAACCTTCATCATTTTGGAATTCTTCTTGAATACCTTGCAATCCTCCAGAAACTTTTCAAAAGTAGTTGTTTTATCTAACGGATCGAATTCGACATAATTACATATATCAACTGAATTTTGTATTCCCAAAGACTCATAGAAGAGTTTATTTCCATCAAAATATTCATCTATGAGCAGTTTAACCAGTGTCGTTTTACATGATCCGGAGGGTCCAGATATTATCAGCATATTYATGTTATGATGTATGCTGAATAACTCATTTGTCAAAATGTTTYTTATATCTGAAACTTTTTTTGGATGGAGGTAGACGTCATCTAATGCCGTAGGTGCATATTTCATATACAATGGAACTCCATTGTTATMATTTGACATTTATAGCAGCCTTTATTSTTTTTTGTTCCGTTCACTTCTTCAAGGTTTTATACATTAAATTTGTAATAAWCAGCGTGTAGTTTGAACAKACATATGTTTCAATTAYTTATCGTTTTTCTTGCAGATGATTTAACGTGGATCATTTCTTCATATGCCATTCACCTATTTTTTTTTTCTTAATTTTTGAGATTGTTGTGTACTTGTCACGTGYAYAYACTTGAGTTTTGGCATTTCTTTTTTTTTTACCTTTTCTACGTAGATGATATTTCAAATTATTKTGGTTATCGTTTTCTACAAGYCAGAAGAACAAGTATAAAAGAAAAAGAGATAYTRACCAAAAGACCTGTATAATAACCCYTTATAAAACATGTCTGCTAATAGTTTGTTATATCATCCTTCTGATGAGCATAATACACAGATTTATGAACTCTTATTGCACTATCTGGTTACAAATGATCACATMTTCAACACTGTTGATAACAGCTCCACACAGGTTGTTCTTGATAAAATCRTCAACATAATATTGAACGACAAAATTATAGATAAACTGAAAYAYTTGGATCAAGAATTAAACATCTCTTTTGATCCTTCCAATAAAGAAAACTTTGATGTATACAACAGRTTATATCAGATATGTAACAACATATCAGATTATAAGAAGAAAAATGTCAATCTTCCTTCCAATAGGTACGATCTTGAAAGAGGTGATGTTGATGAAATYGATGATGATATTGAAGATAGATTTATAAGTGTGACYAAAAGTGATGAAGAAGAAAAAGATATACAARRCGATGAAGATATTGTTGATCCAAATATCTATCCCCTGCCTGAAACTATTGATGAMATTAATGAACACAATGTYTACAATTATTTGGTGTCTTTGTTWAATWTGGAAGAYGATAGCTTGGAAAAGAATCAAAAGACTGTGGACAAGATTATCAATGTTATTCTTGAAASTAATGACACAGATGATTTATCTAAGAACTTGCACTCATTCATWAACATTTCAAAGTTGAGGCTTATTCCTAAGCTTATRAACCAAAAGGATATCATATATTACGGATTGAGATATCATAGAAGTTYTAGTGACGACGAAAAACTAAACATTATTGAAGAAATAAAAGAAGATAGTCTGTTACATATTTTGCCCAAACAGTACAAGCTATCAAAAAGGAAAYTCTTAGATGAAGATACAACTAACATTATGAACATAAAGAGGCAGAAAAAAAACCAGAAATTGTTAAACATCAACAAATTTAAACTGCCAAAAGATGATTCCGAATTAATAGAAAGACAGGAGATTGTTCTCCCTGAAAATTCATACAAGATAAAGAAAACTGGGTATACAGAATTGCACATTCCTGCACCTGAAAAGTTGGMTTCAAAATTCAGATTGATAAACATAASTGATTTACCAGAATGGTCTCAGAAGGTGTTTCCTAGYAATGAAACATCATCWTTGAACAGAATACAATCYGARGTGTTTCCAACAGTGTTCCACACAAACAARAAYGTATTGGTTTGTGCACCAACAGGTGCTGGTAAAACCAAYATTGCCATGTTAKCTGCATTACAAACAATTTCTAAGCACATATCCAATGAGAAGAAGGGGATTATTGACTCCAACRACATCAGTTTCAAAATGGTTTACATTGCTCCCCTGAGGGCTTTGGTTCAGGAACAAGTAACAGAGTTTCARAGAAGATTGAAAGTACTGGGCATCCGTGTGGTGGAATTAACTGGTGATTCTGAAACAAGTAGACGAGAATTGGAGAATGCACACATGATCGTTTCAACTCCGGAGAAATGGGATATCATTAGTAGGAAGTTCCACAATCAAAAATTGATTCAACAAGTTGAGTTGATGATTTTGGATGAAGTTCATCTACTTCATGAAGAAAGAGGACCCATYATTGAAGCTATTTCMATGAGAATGATGAAGAACAACACTAGAATGGTTGCTTTATCTGCAACATTACCAAACTATCAAGATGTAGCGGACTTTYTAAAGGTGGATAAAACAGGGTTGTTYTTTTTCACTCCARATTATAGACCYTGTCCTTTAAAGCAAGAGTTCATATCAGTAAACAGYTTTAGCTCTGTGAAGGAATTAATCAACAYWAACAGAGCCTGCTATGATAAAATAAAAGAGAACTTRCAAAATARGCATCAGGTGATTGTATTTGTTCATTCCAGAAAGGATACCTTAAAGACTGCTCAATATCTCTTACAACAAATAAAAACTGATGATGAGTTTAAGAGTTTTGTAGATATGGAGGACACAGCTATACARAATATTCTAACTAAAGAAGCCAAGGAAAACTGYGATGACCCACAACTTGCCAACATGATCAAAAACGGGATTGCATTGCATCATGCTGGGTTGTCAAGAAATGATAGATCACAATCTGAAGACCTGTTTGCAGAYGGGGTAATAAGACTGTTAATATCCACAAAGACAATATCGTGGGGGGTTAACTTGCCTGCACACACTGTAATCATTAAAGGTACTGACATTTACTCACCTGCGTTGAATAAGCTGGTTAAGTTATCCATTCAAGACATGCTGCAAATGCTTGGGAGAGCTGGTAGACCTAGATACGATACATATGGTGAAGGTATAATAATTACAAACAAGGAAGGCGTGGATCATTACTTGTCTTTGTTGATGGGACAACAAAACATAGAGTCAAGATTCATGGATAGGATTATTGATTTGGTGAATGCAGAAATCTGTGCAGGGAACATAATTGATAAAAACTCATTGATTCTTTGGTTGAAATCAAGCTATTGGTATGTAAGAATGATGAGAAATAGGAAACTTTACAAGACAGATGGGTTGAACATTGATGTCTTCTTAAACTCCTTAGCCGAAACCTTGATAGACTCGCTAATGAATTTCAAAATGRTGGACCTAACCGGTGAGGAAATTTTTAAGTCAACAGAGTTAGCTAGTATTGCTTCTGATTTTTACATYTCTTGTTCTGCAGTGTATGATTATTACAATGATCTGAACAAGGACATGACTTTGATAGAAATATTTAGYCTCTTTAGTAAATCCAGTGAATTTGAAAACATGATTGTTAGACCTGAGGAAAAGTATGAGATGAGAATTCTTTTRAACAAATTGCCCATCCCGATCAAGGAATCGTTGGACGATATTGGATGCAAGCCTAATGTWTTACTTCAAAGCTATATTTCAAGATTACCAATGGACGGGCTCTCCTTAAATGCGGATATGATTTTCATTAAGCAAAACAGTGTTAGACTTATACAAGCTCTCTTTCAAATTAGTAAATTAAAAGGGCTAAGTAGAGTCACCAACATGCTTTTAAATGTTTACCTTTATACTGAAAAGAGAGTTTGGATAACTGAAACTCCATTAAGACAATTAAACTTGTCTCCTGAGATTTTGAAACAAATTGAGAGATCAAACATAGATTGGGATTTGATCTTGGARAAAGATAACGAGGATGTTTTGGATAGTTTCTATGAAATGGCTTCAAATCTTAAACAATATGAAAMTGATTTGAATGAGGCAATATTGAAATTCCCCAGATTGAATGATATCAAGGTCTCGGTTCAAACCATTACCAAGACATTTTACAGAATTAATGTTTTATTCACACCAGACATGAAGTGGGATCACAAGTATCATAGTAATTATATTAACTTTTTCCTGTTTTTGACCGATTACAATGGTGATGAAATATTCTATGAGGACAGTATCAAAGTGAAGAAATACCATTTACAAAATGAAGTCAATCTTTCATTTGATATAGAGTTACTTTACCCACATTTACCACCCAATCTATTTGTAGTTTTCAAAGCTGAAAGRTGGTTGCATTGTGAATATAAGGTTCCTGTTATGYTCATGAACAAGATCAAGCAAATTGAAARCTCATTRCCACAACCYTCACARGTTGATAAGGAATCCAGTAACAAGAAGAAAAAATC
This sequence comes from Hanseniaspora opuntiae, assembly GCA_001749795.1. Taxonomy (NCBI): domain Eukaryota; kingdom Fungi; phylum Ascomycota; class Saccharomycetes; order Saccharomycodales; family Saccharomycodaceae; genus Hanseniaspora; species Hanseniaspora opuntiae. The sequence goes on from LPNL01000006.1 coordinate 337,546, forward strand.
TTTTACAAAAGAAATTGAAAAGTTGAACATTCCTGAATTCAGCAACATTATCAAGAATGATGTCAACTTCATTGAAGGTTCCAACAGAAAGACCACCAATGATTTTGAAAATGAAGCATTACAGATCATCTTGAAAACCAATGAAAACCTGTTTTATTGTACCACCATGATAGAGAGTAAAGTCATGCTAGCCAAAATGTCATTTTTAAAGGCTTATGAAAGCGGAGTTTCAAGGATTGTTTATGTTAATGATGATAACTTCATTTTGAATGAAATAAGCGATTGGTTGGAAAAGCATTACCCACATAACAACGAGTTAAAAATAAACAAGCTGGGTGATGATTTGGATAACAAGTTTTTATTTAACAGATCTCATATTGTGTTATCATCATTCAAGAACTTTGAATTGATCAGCAGGGAATGGAAACACTTGAGCAACATGAAGGAAATAGGATACTTTATAGTTGATAATGTTGAGACTGTATTTGATGCCAATGATTTAGACAGGGGCTACCTYTTYGAAGAGTTGATATCCAGATTGTCCTTGCTACAAACTCAGTTTGATGAAATAAACACCAGATTTGTATGCTTTTCAGATCCATTAACTAATTATTATGAAGTTGGTGAGTGGATTGGTGTTGAGAGAGACAATTGCTYYTGCTTTAACAATGAAGCCTTCATCAATGAAATGAACGTCAATGTCAAACTATTAAAATATGAACAAAGCAACATTGCTGACTTTATAACTGATCGTGCCTTGATTACCTTACTGACTAATGAATCTTTATCAACAAAGAATAAGAAAAAGGCACCTGTGATTTATACCCTTTCCAGAAATGAATCTTTAAATATAGCAGAATCTATATTATTAAAGTTTGCTACTTTGAATACYAACATTGACTTCGAGAAAATTGGTGGAGTTAGTGATGAGCTTCTGGGCATGTTTACTGATACGGAAGTTGCCAAGTACTTCATGTATGGTATATTCATCTTTTATGARAGTATGGATGCTGATGACCACATGATTTTGAASAAGTTTTCCAGAGCTTGTAAAATGTACATAACAGATGGATTCTATATCTTTAAGACAAATGTTGCAATGATTGTGAAGACAAAAAAAATTATAGAATCTGACAACAGTTTGACAAGCCATGGTATAAAGCCACATTTGGTGACAAAAATCCTGTCTTGCTGTGAACGTGACAGTGATTTGACATTTATAACCAATGAACACGCCAAAATTCAAAAACTGTTGAGTTCAGCTCAGTACTCAGTCGAGAGTAGTTTGCCATATCATTTTGCTGAAACCTTGATCAACGAAATCAGATCAGGAGTTATCACTAAAAAGTCTGATGTTTTGGAGTGGTTGCCGTACACATTTTTGAACAGTAGATTACACAAGAATCCATCTTACTATGGGGTCAATGATAACAGTGTGTTTAAATTGTCAAAGTTTGTTACAACTTTGCTTAATCAATCTTTGTCCGAGCTTGAATCCATGGAAATGTTGGAATATGAGGAAGAAGACTTTAGACTTGATGCTGTGTCGGATGGAGTTTATAAATATGGACTAGTCTTGGATGATCTACAGTTGTTGAAGGAAAACTTCTTTTCCATCAAGTCAGACATTCAGCTGTTGCAGTTAGTKAGCAGTTTGCCCTCATTGGAGAAAGACTTGAGTATTTGCTATCAAAATAGCTTTCAACAAGCTGAGAGACACATTGGAAACTTAAAGGCTCTGAAGCAGTATAGAGATAGAATGCCACCCTTGAGTTTCAAAGTGTTTGGATTGCTATACTGTTTGCTCTATGATGTTGATATCAATGTTTTACCATTAACTTTACAACTTGATGCCAAGGCYGTTTACAAAAACTTGTTAACTTTGTCATTCAAGATTTTCAAGTTTTTAGTTGTATTGATTGAACATGATAAGCAGGAAAGAATTCAGTTCAAGGTTCTGAAGGCTGTAAGTAAGCTAATCAARGGTTTGCATTTGGAAATAGGTACCTTTAAACAGGAAAATACAGAGTTGGACTCTTTGAAGCAGATCCCGTACATTGATGAGGAAAAAATTGCATTACTAGAATCAGAAGGAGTAACAAGTGTGGAGAGTATTATAAGAAACAATTTACAACAAAAGGTTAACGATGAGGAAGATGAAGATATAGATGATTTTCTTGCCAAGTTCCCATTAGCCACAATAAAKGATATCACATTAAATGAGCAAGATGAGTTTGTTATTGAGCTATCCAATTTTGTCTCAACAACCGAGGAAGACGGGATAAATTATACAGGTGATTATTATTGTGTCTTTTATACCGAAGAGGAAGAGGATATTTATCATGTGGAAGTAATCAACCAAGACGARTCTATTTTGAAGGTGRGCAAATCCTTGTTACCCCCAAATCAAACAATATTAGTGGAATTAATMAATGACAGTTTCATAACAGAAAGACAATTGAAAAAGATATATACTTAAATACTTTTATTTATATTACTGTAATAAGAATCCACCCTCTTTTGAATAGTCAATTGGCTTTTCATTTTCATTTTTGAATGCCTTMACGTCATTTTCATCCCAAACACTGATATCCTTGGTGTTTGTCTTCACTTCCTTTTGGGCCATACCTTTCAAAAATGCCTTACATCTGTTCAAGCCAACTTCCAAATCAACATCTTGTTCGGAGTTGCAGGCTTCCATTCCTTGTCTGATCCATGCAGGYARYTGGCCWACTCTCTTGGTGAATCTACGATCACATAGAATCATGACACCRTAATCCAGYTTACCTCTGATGACTCTACCCARACATTGGGAGGCATGTCTCATGGCATCGAATGACAGCCAGTCATTCTCTCTGATCAAATGGTTGTTTCTTAGGTATTCAAGTCTTGCCTTTAGTATTTTACTTTCAGTGTATTGGAAAGGGATACCAATAAGAATGACCGCACGAGCATAGTGATTGGAGAAATCAATACCTTCAGAAACCTTCCCTCTGGCAACAGCAAACAATAATGCTCCCTTTCCGTTGTCACAGGCCTTTTTGAAGATTTCCAARGCCACTGAGGATTCTTGCGCATCAGGAGTCTCAGTTAGAATGATCTTGTGGGGCCAGATCTTGTCCAGAACACCCTGTTGTTGCCATTTTGTGATCAAATTCTCCATATGCAAGTATGACGGGAAAAACACAATCAACCCATCAGGTATGGTTTGCGACAATCTCACCAGAATATCACCATARTTTCTSACAATRGTAGGATCATTTCTGATTTCAAATCTTGTTGTAAGTGGTTGTTGGTCTGTTGATTTTGAAATCACCAATGGTAAGAAAGTTTGTCTTGGCAGGGACATCTTGTATGATTTAGATATTATAGGGTCAAATTTCAAAATCTTTGGATACATGTCCAARGGGGARATTGTTCCTGAAGTTATGATGATGGTATGGAACTTTTCAAACACTGGCTTGATTGAGATACTTGGATCTAAACAGATAAAGTGTAAGATCGGATTTGGGATGTTTTGTTGATTTTCTAATTCAAAAGGTTCTATAATAAGTTGAAACTCACCTGTATCGTAAGTCGACACCAATGTCGCAAAGGAAACGATATCTTTAAGACATTGGATATCTTCAATGGCAGAATGATTATTATCTTGAATGTTCAAGGTTCTTAACAACAAAGCCAATCTATCAACACAAAACTGTAAAGGCTTTTGCTCAATGTATGTTAATTGTTTACAATGCTTCAGAAATGAGATTGGCGTTTCTGAAATAACATGCATGACTTTTAATCTTGTTCTTAAATACTCAATGAATCTCTTAAGGAAACGGACAAAATGTTCAGCCTTTCTGATGTTACCAGGAACATTTTCTCTTAGTATATCAGTGGACAAAACTGGGTTAGGCACAACATCATCTTCCACATCTGGATCCTGTGTGTTTGAGGAGTTCAATCCCTTTAGAAGATTATTGTATTCCGCTTCTAATCTTTCCGCATCAACCTGTCTCATGTTATCGATTTTCTTCAAAAGAAGGTTACAGGACTTGTTACCTCTCTTTAGAATGTCATTGTTCAAGTCTATGGACAATGATTCAATACAGACATTATCGATGTTGTGTGCCTCATCAAAGATAACTATGGTGTTGGCAGTGTCCTCCAAGTTGAGCATGTTGTTGACTCTTGAATTGATTTTTGGATCAAGCAGATAGTGGTATGAGTAAATGATGATGTCACATTGGTCAATCATTCTTCTACTTGTGAAATATGGACATATTTTCTTTTCTTTACACACATTGATTAGCTTTTCAAAAGAGTAAACTCCCTTTGGAATGTAGTCATGCACRTCATATTGGTACATGTTTTCATGGAACTCACACAATGTGTTGCTTGTCTTTTTACTTTCAYTTTCGGTAGCAAGAACCCTTTTCARCTCACCATTGGTCTTCAATCTACACTTTTCATCAACTAGYTTGCCTGATTTGGTTGAGTTAACCTCTTCGTTGATACACAGGTTTTTTCTACTTGTCAACCCAAGACCCAGAATATCCTCATGCTCATCGCCAGGAAGCATCTTGTGTCTGTACTCAATCAGATTTTCCAATTCCAGCAGTGTCTTTTCAATTTCTGACATGGTTCTTGAACAATAAATGATTTTTTTCTTGATACCAGTTTTTTTGTAATGAWATCTTTGATACGCTATGGTGATTGAGAGAAGAGAGACTGTTTTACCTGTTCCTGAGGGCATTTCCAAAATACATGAGTTTGAGGAAGCGTTTGATGTGCTGTTCAGCTGAATGTTTCCATTGACATCAGAGTTGTCAAGAACTCTCTTGATGTCTCTCATATACTCATATTGTTCAGGGTACACTTTGTCGTACGGGAARAGAACAGGRATCTCATCAATGTCAAAAATCATGGTGCTGGTTACTGCAAATAAATAAGATTGGATGAGTSTATTTACAGATGGATTATCTATGGGKTTTTTAATGTTATGCTTGATGATGCTGTGTGGCGAATTYRTRAAAAATTGAGAGAGAAGAAAARAAAGTATCGAAAATAGATTTTATGGTATCTCCGATAGACATGTAAAAAAACACGTGCRYATTTKGWYTATCAACYWAWKCTRGATCWCGCTACCMMAAAGARCCRAAAAAATTTTACTACAAATTTCAGAGCATAACGCGTGAATGGTAAAGACGCCAAAAAAAAAAAATTAAAGAAACCTTCACCTCTTACTATTCACTAAAAAGTATTGGCATACAACCAATAAGCTATATACCTCAACATGGCACCTAAAAAGCAAAGAACCTTGATGGCCTTCTTCAGCAAGAAGAAGGATCCTGTAGTTGCAGCACCTACAAAAAGCGAACCTGAACAAAGCATCCCAAGCACAAACACAACCATTGTGTCCTCTGAGAAGGATGAAGAAGAGATCGTGCCTGTGAAGCCAAATTTAAAGAGGAAATTAATAGTCGAAGATGATGAAGAGGAATCAGTTRWAACAAGACCAAGCTTGAAGAAAAAGYTGATAGTCGAAGATGAGGAAGAARCACTTCCAAGACCAACCCTAAAAAGAAAGAAGATTGATGATGAGGAGATCCCTAAGCAAACTTCCAAAAAAGCTATTTCAACCACAAGTGAAATGATCATTCCTGAGAAGTATGACTTCTTGAAGAGCTACCAGGAGGGACAAAAGAAGGTGTACATTCCAAGCGAGTCCTTCAACAAGTTCACCGAATTCGAGAAGCAGTACTGGGAGATCAAGAGGGACCTTATGGATGTGGTGTTGTTTTTCAAGAAGGGTAAGTTCTATGAGGTTTACGAGAACGATGCGATTCTGGCCAACAGACTTTTTGACTGGAAGATTGCGGGCCAGTCGAACGCTGTWTCGCTGATCAACTCCACRGCGAACTCCAAGGGCAGAGCGGGMATGCTCATGGGTGGGATCCCCGAGATGTCACTTGACTACTGGATCAACCAGTTTGTCAGCAATGGGTACAAGGTCGGGAAGGTTGAGCAGATGGAGTCRTTGTTGYTGAAGAACATCAACAAGACAAGCAACAAGAAGGTYGTCCAGAGAGAGCTGGAGTGTATCTTCACAAAGGCWTCCATGGACAACATYGAYGATTCACTGGACAACTACATCCTGGCCATATCAAGGGYCAGTGACACCACATTTTCYTGCCACATGRTTGACCTGACYGTKCAYAAGTTCTTCCACCAAGAAATCAACAATTGCAAAGAGTTGGAAACGTTCCTGTTGAGATCGAATCCAAAGGAACTGATTCTTTACGAGGATGAGACCTTTGATGAAAAGGTGGAGCGTGTGTTGAAGTTCTATGCCAAGCAGGCTCAATGGAGTAAAATGGAGCTTGCTTCCATTGGCGACAGCAGAAAGTTGCTTTTGAGTTAYCTTGAATAYTTGAAGATAGAAATYCCGTCCAATGTTGAGTTCGCACCATTCTTCACAAATGATGAGGACTCCCACATAACACACATGAAGTTGGAGAGCGACACGCTGAGAAACCTGGAGCTGTTAAGACCAACMATYMAGACAAAGACCAAAGGTGCGACTTTGTTTTCWYTGATCAACTACACACTAACGGGAATGGGTGAGAGATTGTTGAAGAAGTGGTTGTTGAAGCCACTTTACAGGCCTGAGGACATCAAAATGAGACAGGACTCAGTGGAGTTTCTRCTTGATGAGAGTTCCAATGACTGTTTGAGTATGATCCACGATTGTCTGAAGAAGGTCCCCGACCTGGAGAGACTGTTTGGGAGACTGCTTGTGAAGAAGAACCTCCCATTCAATGTGTTCCATGAAAAYGTTGTTTTGAAGTTTGAAAGCATCAAGCACTTGATCATGATGCTGAGGGCATCCATCGAGGACAGCCATGGGAAGAACAAGCTGTTTGAAGTGATCAGAGCTATTGACATAGACAAATTGGACTCAACTTTGACCAAATGGGCAACCAACTATAAATACACCAAACTTGCMACAGARAGTGCAGGCTTYAAGCTTGAGTTGGATGAAGGCATTGATGAGGAGTATGATGGCTTGAAGGAAGARATYCATCAATTGGAACAGAAACTGGATGCTCTGTTGAAGGAATACCAGCAAAGATTCAACAACAAAAAGATCTGCTATAAGGACCAGGGTAAGGAGATCTTGACCTTGGAATGTCCCATAGAGCTTGTTAAGAAAATTCCCAAGGACTGGCAGCAAACATCAGCAACAAAGTATGTCAAGAGATACTATCCGCCTGARYTGTTGAAGCTGGCCAACCGGATGCTTGARYTAAAGGAACTTCAGAAGGAAACACAACGAAAGATYATCAAGACACTGTACACGAAGTTCCTGGAACACGAAACATTGTGGAGATCCGTGATTGACAGCATCTCCATGGTTGACTGTCTGTACTCATTGGCGGTTTCTTCCAAGAAYCTTGGTCTGCCGAGCTGCAAGCCTGAGATTGTGATGGYTGACGAAAGTTTCATCAGCTTTGAGGAACTCAGACACCCATACACAACAGCAACAAGAAAGACATTYATCCCCAATRATGTCTCGCTGAACATTGACAATGARCGCAGAATGACCATCCTGACTGGATCCAACAGTTCAGGGAAGTCCACCGTGTTGAGGATGGCAAGTGTGGCTGTGATCATGGGCCAGCTKGGKATGTACGTGCCGTGCAAGCATGCGAAGTTCACGCCATTCAGCCAGATCCTCACAAGACTGGGATCCAACGACAACTTGCTCCAGGCCAAGTCCACGTTCCTGATGGAGATCGAGGATGTGCATGAACTGCTTGAGCAGGTTGACAAGCGGACATTCGTGATCATTGATGAGCTCGGCAGGGGAGGATCGTCGAAGGACGGCTTTGCGCTGTGTGAGGGTGTCATCTAYGAACTGCTGACAAAGTCAAAGTGYCTKGGRTACMTKGCCACGCACTACAACGGGCTGTACAARTCGTTTGACCTGAACAACGTGAACTTCAAAAAGATGGACTATGTCGTGGATGACAATGGCGACATGGTTTTCCTGTACAAGTGTGTGGATGGGATCAGCGAAAGCAGTATGGGACTGACAGTGGCCAAGATGTGTGGGATCAGCGAGGATATTYTAAAAGATGGAGAAKCYGTGGCAAAGGAGCTGGAACACACCTCAAGATTGATGAAGGTCAAGCAGTATGAGGACATTGATGACAATGGGATGATTAGTTTCCCCGGCCTGGAAAGTGACTTTTTGTACTTGCTRAACAACAGCGACTTGGTCACCTTTGGTAAGGATAGGGGAAGTAAAGAGGAAYTGGATGCCTTGAAAAAACTTCTTTCGAATATACATTGAATAATAATAATAAAAAACACCGTTATATATAATACAATTTTTTTTTTTGCTAAAATTATTAATCTGACTCAACATCACCTTCTTCACATATCACACCTCTAGAGAGTAAATCCTCCTCGGCGTTCTCTAARAATGGACASGATAGCTTTTTGCAGACATGCTGCCAGGCATGGTCCTTTCTCTTGAACTGCTTGCCGCATCGCAAGCACTCAAACAGCTTGATCATTGAGTGGACGGATGTCTTGTGTCTTGTGAGGTGGTGGCCCGACTGGAAGAACTTCATACAGTGRATGCATCTATACTTTCTGATGCCCTTGTCGTCCTGAATGACCTCTTGGGGCTGGATTGTGTGGTCCTCCTCAAGGATCTCCTCCTTGCTGGGATGAAGCTCCTTGATCAAGTCACGGAGACGCACCTTGTAGAGGATGCCTGTGGATGGCTGGGTCATGTATGAGAAGTCGTCGATGTTTTTCTTYTTCTTTCTCTTTTTGACACCGTTCTTGGTCTTTGGCTTGTCAGCTTTTRACCTCTTGACACCTTGTTCCGCTTCGGTGGTGGCCTTCCGCTTCATGCTGCCTATGAGTTCATTGTCCATGTCGGGGGTGAGCCCCACGGGCGTTAGTGAGTCAAACTTCATGGGTGCAGTGTTGATCTTCAGGTTCACCTGGCGGGGTGATCTTGGTCTCCCCATRTTTGTGAACAGTTGGGGGAGAAGGGAGTTTATGCCTGTGTATGAGGCCTGGTTTTGGAGATTAGGCAGCGGAGAGTCAGAGCTTAGAAAGAAGTTGTTCTCGACATTGTTTGAGCTCATCAATGAATTGAAGTTGACATTTGAGTTAGAGTTGCYYTGCTGAGGCTGTATGTTGTATAGGTTGTTTGTTAGTGTTGATGGGTTGTTGTAGTATGAGTTTATCTGTGTTTGTGGGGAGTAAGAGATGCCAGATCCGGGTAGTTGGCAAACATTGTTTGTGAAGTTTGGCTTCTTTTGACTGGACTTCTTTGAGATAAAGTCATTGAGGTCCCTAGTCTTTGTCTTTTCATTTTTCTTTGCAACATTTGAGTATTTGATGTTGTGGAGAGTGCCTAATGGGGGTGTGTCAACGGATAGTTGCTTTGAAAAAAAGAGATTTGTGTTCAATGGGGTGCTGACTGATGATGTTATTGGGTTGTTTATTGAAAGCATCTGAGTACTCTGTGATAAGGGGATCTTGCCTTGGTCATCCTTCTTTTGGGAGAAGCTGGTGGGGAACACGTTACCCAAGGGGCCGGGAATTGTGCCGTTGTTGAATGTGTCCTTGTTTGATGGGTTGAAAAARAGAAGGTTTGGGGATGGAGGGGGAAAGAGCATTGAGTTGACCGAAGAGGTTGTCGACATTATGCTGTTGTTTCTGTTGTTTTGTGTTATCGAAGTGTTCTGGTTGTTTGARAGWGTGCTTATTGAAGGCAGGGGKGAGTTGACCTTGTCGTTTGGCTTGTTGAGCAATGCAACTAGAGGGCTGTTGGAGTTTCTGTTGTGGGATATTGGTGAGGAGCCCCTTGACAGCGAGGTKAGAGTGTTTGCGAGAATGAGCTGCTCGTCGAGGTTGTCGTTCTGTAGCTTTTCCAGGTCTGAGTTGCTTAGGTCTTTGTTGTTTTGGGACATTGTTGGTGTTKTATATTRTGAYTGTTGCTGTAGTAGYTATTTTGAAATATTATATATTTTTACCCTAAAAAAATTTTTTTTTTCTTTTTTTTTCTGTCTTGTTTGTTTTTTTCCCCCATTATTACAAAYTTYCAYAAGTGCTCTAAAAAAACTAATGGAAAAAAAAAGACGTTTTGTATATATTATATAGTGTTACTATTATACAGTTTRATATAAWKTAYATAGWGTATATATTATAGTAAGTACATGATKTGTATAKTATAGTAAGTRTRTATATTATARTAAGTATMTAAAGTACTGTATAATAATATATAGTGTATAATGAATCATGTATACTATTTATAAGAATARAGCTTTATATGTAAATGAACAGTYTTGGGATTARTTRTTTGTTTATCGGATATAAGAYAYATWCTATATTATCGGAYATAAGWACATAMTAATGAAATCGGATATAATTAACAAATCTTTATCGGATATAAGAAYAATATWACWTCATCGGATATAAAATAATATAACATCATCGGATATAAGAATAWTATAACATCATCGGATATAAAATAAKATAACCAAAAAAARAAAAGAAAAGARGAATCCACTCTCCCACATCCACTATATATTATACTATATATAATATACTATATATAATATCCTATATATAATATACTATATACAATATACTATATACAATATACTAATAATTAATTTAAAAAGTAATACACCAGAAARARAAAAAAAACTCTCACWGTCTGAATGAAATTCAACAAATTCATCAAACTAAAGAACACCCACATGGACAGCTACAACAAACTATCATTCACAAACTTTGAGTACAACTTCATCAACCTCATAAAGCTGTACCTGAACCACCACAACACATCGTTTCCTCATGAYRYYATWGTKTGCAGAATTGCTGGTGGCTGGGTTAGAGACAAGATCTTGAACATYCCCTCCAATGACATTGACATTGCCATAGAGAACAAAAACGTCAGTGGTCAAYTGTTTCTTCAACAACTGATTCAATTCTAYAAAAATGATGACTACTCAAATGTTTYAYAYTTCAACAAGCTACACAACACAGACTTCAGCTTCAAGAACATTTTCAACACAGGCATCCATGTGACAAAGGTCAACTCTGAAAAGAGTAAACATTTGGAAACCGCCATGGCCTCTGTCTTCAACCACTCAATAGACTTYGTGTCTCTGAGAAAGGAAAGCTACACCAACAAGRACAGAATCCCCACCATTGAGGTTGGCACCCCWCTGGAGGATTGTCTAAGAAGAGACTGCACAATCAACTCCYTGTTCTACAACATCAACACGGGATACYTGGAGGACATGTCTGAAATGGGACTGATGGACTTGAAGAACGGTGTAATAAGAACACCCCTGGATCCGATGAAGACATTCACAGATGATCCCCTGAGAATATTTAGACTACTGAGATTCAAGAACAAATTGGACTTCAAGTATCACGATGATTTAATYCAATGTTTCAAGGAAAACCATGAGGTTCTTTGTGAGTTCATATACAAGAAGGTTTCMAGAGAAAGAGTTGCCATTGAGGTCAACAARATYCTTKCYACYAAYRAYRYCAMCATTTGYAARAACTTYTTGAAGGATCTTGAAGCATTCAACTTTGAAAGGTTTTTATACTCAAACAATCARGTTTCTTATGAAGAKGAATTGARYAARTTGAAACAAGATAAAAAAATCAATCAAAAGAAAAACTTGCTTGTTGATAAGATCATTTTGTTTAAGAGAACTCTTGAGTACTTTGAAAACGATCTGAAGAAACAGATCCACTCTTTTGTTAGCACTATTGAATCMTGTACTCYAGAGGATGAAAATCTGGACATGACAATTGTTTGTCACTCTATGTTGCTGTACCCYYTAYTRAACTTGCACTTACAGTACAGCATCAAGCAGAACGACATGAACGCGATCAAGAGRGACATGGAAATGGTCCTGCTGTCCAATGGAATCACYAAGGCCAAGGTCAAGCAGATCATTGCGTTGCAGGAACTCCTATGCCATGARGAATACTTACAGCAATTCGACACCAGAGCATCCATGTGCATGTTCATCAAGGAAAACATCACTGACCACCAGATATACTCCACCTTCATGGCYGTTYTGAGAATCTTCTTYCCGGACAAGTTTGAAACCTTCACTGGTGAATTACTCAAAAACAACATCATCAAGGATGGTGCAGATGACCTCGACACSAAATGGAACAGAAACAACCTCAAGCTGAAGTGGAACGGGAACATGATCACAAAACACCTGAACARAAAGCCCGGTGTGTGGATGAGCGAGGTCATCAGTCTGGAGTGGGTTTACTTATTTGAAAACAACATCGATGTGCAAGACAGGGAGRTTGRCATGGATGACTTCATCSAATGGATCAACCAAAGATCGACTATCCTGCAGTAGATTTTTATAGAAACAGTCAAATGACTTATATTTTTTTTTCACTTTATTTATATTTGGTTTTAATATATACAATTAAATTTTAAATTACACATGTTAGAAATCATCTAGYTGGATTCCATTCTTGGCCAGACTGTCAAAGTTGTTTCCACTTTCCAGCACTGGCGACGARATAACCGATGACTGTCTGCCGTTGATKATTGGCACTGTTTCACTCAGGTGTCTGAARTGSGACTTGATCGTGTTGGCTGAGAACTTTCTCTTGTCATTGCTGACTCTTGTCGTTTGCTCAAAYAAGTCAACGTCTCTTTCCAAACCCTCGTTGTCATCCAGGTCAGGCATGAACTTGACAATCTTCTTTCTGTTTGGATCAGTAGGGTCATAGCCCTCAGGATACATCTTGAACTCACCCTTCTTCCAGCACTCCCTGATGATGTCAACATCGCTGGGGAAGAACATYTTCTTCATGACATCRAACAGGAATCTTGGCARCAGGCAGAACAGRATACCAACAAACAGAACACCCCAGAACGATGGTGATCCAAACACCCTTGATCCGGACTTGTARAACTCACCAGCCTTCACAAAGCTYGACCAAATACCTGTCCAACCAAAGAACACAATGTTACTGATGAACACCCAGAAGGTYGTGAACCAGTCCCATCTGTACTGGTGCAGCAGCACATACAGGTTACATGCACACACAGAGATCGCAGTCACCGGCACACCAACAAAGTATCTGCTGGCMAGRCCAAGCCCATTGCTGCTGACAAGACCGTTCTCCTTGAAAACCATGTATGGGAAGAAGAAACAGATGGCGGAYTGGTAAAGCCCATCAAGCATGTAGAACCAGAACTTTGTCATGTTCCACTCAAGTCTCAGGATWCCTGATCTGTACAGTTGTGGCACCAACAGAGAAACAACATCATTGACATCTTGGTCCAARATACCCAGGAAAATAACAGGCAGGGAAGTGAATGCCAAGTTGTAGAAGGTCAGGTAGGTGTACTCAAACAGGTATGATCCATCAAAGTCATTGAATATACCGTACCAGAACAGAGCCACAGAAAAWATCACATTCTTGTAGAAGAAACATGGAATCATCTCAGCCAGTCTCTTGTAGGACCATCTCCCATGAACCAAAATCAGTCTTGTCAAAAATCTGAACTGTCCGATGGCATAATCAGAGCACATGACAGCCTGTCTTCCTTCCTCACCAGCAATACCAACACCAACATCAGCAGACTGGATCATGGCAACATCATTGGACCCATCACCAATGGCAAGTGTGATGACATCCAGGGTTTCCTTGACCAGCTTGACAACAGCAGCCTTCTGGGCTGGAGAAACTCTACAGCACAGAACAGCCTTACAGTTCTTACACAATAACAAAAACTTTCTGGCAGTGTCTGGATCAGACAGAACAAGCTTCAGGGCAGCACCATCAATGACAACACCAAACTCACCCTTAGGCACATCGTGGTCCTTGATCGCATGGGCAAGCTCCTCACGGTCACCAAGCATGTCAAAGTTGTCCTTCAGGTACTTGGAAATCAGACCATCGACATACTCATTAGGGTCCTCGGTGCTTGTCTCCTCAGTGGAAATCACCAGCAGCTCCATGTCGTTCCCAAGCAGGTTACAACTGAACCCAATGTTGATGGCTGTTTCAACCTTGTCTCCGGTCAAAACCCACAGCTTGATACCGGCCTCAGCCAGAATGGCGATGGAGTCCGGAACACCGTCCTGCAGTCTGTCCTCAATGGCTGTTCCTCCAAGCAAAACAAGCTCGCGCTCTATCTCCTCAGCAACACTTTCCATGGCTGCGTCTCTGTCATTCAAAGAGTTCATGGCCTGTTCGTTCTTCTTGTTCCATTCCAGGTAGTCGTCCCAGTTGATCTCTCTTTGTGCTATACACAAAGTTCTCAACCCCTCGGTGGCAAAGTCTTCCAGGTCCTTTGCAGTGTTCTCAAGCAAAGCAGGATCATTGTTCACCTTGGACAGTCTTGAATAAATGATGGAGTCAGCACCCTTACATATCAATAGAGCCTTTGGCTGTGTGTTCTCATCGCCGGGAATCTTGATGATACAGGACATTCTCTTTCTGGTGGAGTTGAACTCCAAAATGTTCAGGATCTCAAACTCCTTCTCAACTCCCTGGACCTCAACTATAACACCGGTCTTGGTTCTCTGCAAGAATGTGAACCCCATGTCCCTGGCAGTGGCCACCAGGGCAGCCTCGTCAGGAGACTGGGCCTTGTAATCCAGCTTGCCCTCAACRCTCTTGCTAGGCTCACTCAGAACAGTGTGGCACAGGGCCAGGGCCAGCATGAAGTGCTCATTRCAGTCTCTTTGGTAATCCCCAGAATCATTCAACARGTCCTTGACAAAGTCCTTTGCAATGAATGTGATTTCATCCTTGAAGAACTGTGAGTTTTGRCCCAGYTGTGGCAACAGGTCAAACATCTCCTGGCTGTCTTTCTTGATCAAGTCCATCTCAACAATGGCCTCCTTCTCAACATCRATTCCCTGTCTCTTTCTTAAACCTTGTAGGGCCTCAGTGTAGGCTCTCCCGTACTTCTTACCATTGATTGTACACTTCTTGAACTCCATGACATTTTGGGTCAGTGTACCTGTCTTATCAGAAAAGATGTACTCAATCTGACCCAGATCATCGGAAATGTTCCATGACTTTGGTGTGCATCTGTAGTCCAGCTTTGGGTAGTAAAGCAGAATATCATTGTGGATGAATGCKGCCTGKGCGGTCTTGATGATCTCAACGGAAATGTACAAGGAAATAGGCACCAAKGATTGGAAAAGAATGACTGCAACAAAGAAGGAAATGATACCGTTTTTCCACGRATTGCCTCCTATGGATCCAAATTCAAARTAGTTTCTAGACGTTCCTGTCTCTCCGTAGTAAACACCGTTACAGATGGCGGAGATCAAACAAAGGGCAAACAGAAGAATGAAGTTGATGATAACGGCCCAGTTCAATTCCTTGGAGATTCTGGACTTTTTTGTTGGAGTGATTCCTGAGTTCAGCATGATCTTTGTGTCCTCACCAGTGTAAACAACAATCCCCATGGCCCACTTGGTGTTTCTCAATGTGCACCCTCTAAGCAAGACATTGTTGACATTACAGGACTCCTGTCTCAGGGTGTATCCGTTGATGGCTGGCAGGCCCGGACCATTTGAGGACAAGTCATTGTTGACGTACTCGTCATCATCTGACATGTCATTGTACAGGCTGTTTCTCTGGTACCACTTCATGGTACCTTGGTAGGAATACAAGTTWGGATGTGGACCCTCAGATTCAACCCARAACTTACCCTTGGCTATGTCCTTGGATGTTCTGATTGTGTGSGAGCATTTCAATGATTGCTTGACCTTCAAGTTGGTTTCACCATCCAGATTCTTGGTTTCAACATAACAGGCACCATCTGGGTCAGAGGTTGACAACAAAATAACATCAGCTGGGATCTCGTCATCAGCATGGATTCTRATGATGTCACCAACCTTGATGTCCTTCCAGCATGACTTCTTGAATCTTATGGATGGRTCATCYAAGGTGGGGATGGATGGGTCCACCAAGGTCCCAAACTTRGCCAGTTCATCTTGGTTCAAGTGGATTGAACGTCTATTTTCCTCGTCCATGGAAGGTCTGAATTCCATGGTGTTTCTYCCATTGGAWGTGTACTGGAACCCATCATTCATCTGYTTCAGTTGTTCCTTGTGTTTTTCTCTTAGCARCTCAGCCTTACCCTTCTTGGTCAATCTTTGATGCAAGAACTTGTAACTTCTCAAGGTTAACCGTGTGCACATTTTCTTGAACTTTCTCCAGGCAGATATGTTTTCRTCAGATACATTGTAGTTTTCRATCCCCATTAGAATGTAGGTCGGAGTGTTGTTGACYTTTGCATCCAGAATGGTTCTCTTGGAATCCTCAAATCCATCCTTGATCATGGTTATGATTATAATAACAATTAGGGGCACAGCAGCCAGTCCAGGATCAGTCACACCAAAGATGGAAAATGCACCCAGAATAACCATGGTCAAGAAATAAACATTGGCAATGTTGTTRAATTGGAACGCCAARTTCTTTGGGATGAATGACAAGGGTGTGTACTTCGTGGTTCTGATCTTGTTTCTTGGATACAGCACCATGGGCTTACCTTCCTCGTTCAGCAACTCGGGAGGCAACTCGGCATGGAAGAATATGCTTCTCTTTTCAAATGCTCTGTTCTTGGACTCTCCAGACAAGTCATCAGTGGTGTTGAAGGCCTCGTCGTCATGGGAGGCAACTCCACTGCTTTCGAACGGGTTGTTGAAATGAGACTTGGCCCACTTCAGGGTCTTGGCTCTGCCAACCTTTGGCTTCCCGTCCTTGTGTCTTCTTGTACCAAATCTCAGTCTCTTGACACCCTGGCTGGGCTTGTCTTCTGTTTCATTATGCTGTAGAAACTGTCTATCATCTTCAAACTCATCAACAAATCTGGCGTGTTGGTGTTCCTTGGGTGTCTTCACCTGTCTGGTGAAGCTGTCATCGTCCTCATCAATGTCAGAGAAAAAGTCAGTTTGAAAGTTTGTCTTTGACTCAGCAAAAAGACCCTCAGGCTTTGTATGTTCAGTGTTGCCGCTTAAGTTGTAGATATTGGTYTTTTTTGTRGARCTGTGAAAGTCACTTTCRTTGTCATCGTCCAGGGAGATGTCATATAGTTTTTTGCCTATGTCATCATCAAATGGTGATTTGTTGTGAGAACTCATTATGTCTACAGTAAAAGGCACCTTTTTATTAAGTTATTATGTTATGTTGTGGTTATGCTAATTGACAAAACAAGTATATATTGTGTTATGTAAAAAACAAAAATGAATCTTTTTGCTTTGTGTYCTSTACCAAACAARTCAATAACTTATCTTAGATGRTTGTTATTGAGTGATGTCTTTGGGTGCTTWACTGTCAAGAGATGATTCCATAAACACCAGAAGCTGATGAAGAAGTTCCTAAAAATAAGAGGAAAACAACTGAGGTAAAAGAGGGGAGGCCCATGAAAAAAAAGAAGCATTAGGTAAAAATTTTACCTTGTGGGTTAWTTCCAAGTTACCCGTTGCGTTGTTTTTTTTTTTTTTTTTGCTGTTTTTGCTYTTTTTGTTCTTTTTTCGGCTTGTTAGATCAAAACGCGGCTAGTTAGTGGCTCCGGTGTATTTTCTCGTGTTCAGCAGTTTTGTTAGGTGTAAAAAARGTACACAAAAATAGAAGGACGTTAAGCGCGGTACTTCGGTGAAAGCCACACCTCTAAAAAGCYTATTTACAGTAWATACAGGATTAGCTTGTAACAGTGGTACATCTTCATTTTCTTTCAGTCTATARCTCACTTCTTATATACGGGAGAATGAACTTCTTTTTCAGATACCCACTTGTCAGCACGTTGTGTGTGAACCTGATGAAGCCATACTTCATGGTGTCCAGGGGTTTCGTCCTTCCTTCTAGAAACAACGCCATGCCCTTGATCTCACCATCAGTCTTATTCACTTTGCTCTTTTTTTTTCCTACTTCTTTCTTTTGCGTTTTCCAACGCATCGCCCGCTTCCCTTTGYTGGCATTTTTTGCCACAGGCACTGTGTTTTCCATGAACTTCTTTTTCTTCGTGGAGTCATACTGCAGGTATGATACATAGTTTCTGAGCACACTTACGTTGTTCGTGGCATGGACYTCGCTGTATAGCATCTTGAACAGTGTGCTGAACTTATGTTTGTTAGCTGGCACATCCAAGGAATCTTCATGTGCCCAAAAGTTGTTCTTCAGCCATAAAACACCGTGGAACAATGCCCTTTGCTGCTGTCTCCTCGGCAAAGAGTYCATCGACTTGTATCTGTTCGTGAAAAACGTTTGCTCCTCATTCAGAAGATCCTCCCTTGTCTTGGCCTTGTAATCAGTGTCGATGTAAACATGATCATTAAGGTCTTTTCTGGAGTAGACTACCTTCGGATTGTAAGCACCCTTCATCCCCGCTGAAAACGAGTATGTTCCATTGTAGAAATTTTTCCATCCATATGAGTTACTGTCCCTTTTCAGATAGAAACGTGTGTCGAACTTGAAGATTGAGCCGTACAGCAGGTTATTTCTCACAAACTCGATGTCACTGCCGTTTTCCAGCAAAGACACGTTTTTGGCCAGCATCCAGCGGATAAACTTCCCATCATTCTGGCTGATATCCACTAGAAGCATGTTGTAAAAGCTCACAAAATCCTCCACACTGTGGTGCAGGTAATTGTTCTGAATCAGAGTGTCCAAGTGATCCGCAAGGAATTTGTCTCTTTCATCCACAGCACATGATTCATACTTCTGCTTGATGTTCCTCACCTTCACGAACATGTCCGTGTCTCCCACAAGCTCGACGCTTGCTGTGCTTGGGTATAGGTAAAGTACCTGAAACTTTGCTCTGATGATGGATGCATAGAGGCCTGCCATTCTGTGTTTGGTGATCGTTGGTGTTGAAAAGTCGATAAACGAGTGCAGCCTGAGGAATCTCTTGTATAGATGCGGGAGTCCGCCTCGAAACTGCCTAGAGCTGAGCTCATGAATAGGTACATTCATCATCTTTGATTTGTAGTACTGGCTGTCCGCTTTGGGTAGCAGCCTGGGCAGCTCAAAGTAGCCACTCGTAAAGCGCATGTTATTCTAATAATTAGGTTGTATTCAGGTATACAACAGAGACTTGAAAGGAAATAATAATGATATATATTATTTATCTACAAGTACTTAGCAGGTTGACTTTTGAAAGTTTTTTCCTTTTTCCAATGTGAAMTTTTCATCTCTTCACGTTGAGTTTTTTTTTTTTTTTTCAACGTTTGTTTAGAAAAGGACATGGGAACGGAAATAAACAAAAACAAATCAATAGCAACTGGTACTTCTTCCCAAGTTCTCACTCTCATTAATAAACTCAAACATTGTACATCATATATAAAACATAACTACTCCTTTGGCTCTGGAATGGCATACTTCTTTGTCCACTCTCTTGCGACCTCGCAGTACTTYGCGTTGTCGTTCTTGCACAGCTCAGCCACATCGCTCAGCAACGGGTCGTCTGGGTTTGGTGTTCCCAGCAGCTGCTGGATCGACAGCAGGACCGTTCTGATCTGGAACGCTGGTGACCAGTGGTCCTTCAGGACATCYAGGCAGATCCGGCCAAGCTTGTCGATGTTTGGGTGGTACAGCGGGGTGAGGAACCTGATCTTCGGTGGCTCCATCGGATACTCCTCAGGCAGGTACAGCTCAAGACTGAACACCCCACCAGCAAACGGAGAGCCAGCGGGACCCTCCATCTCAACAGTCAGGTATCTCAGGTTGTCGTCGTCAGGTATGTTGGTCTTGATCCCTGGAACAGGGTCCTTGACCAGGTTCTTCGTTTCCTTGACTATTCTTCTTGGCAATGCACTCATCTTGTGTGTTGACTGTTGGTGTATGTTTATTCTTCTTTTTTATCTGGTTTATCTTGAACAGTTATCTTTATTTTTGCGAAAAAGCAAAAAAAAATGGGTTATCTCTGTTAATCTCGGTGTTTCTAAAAAAAAAATTGTGTAATTTTTTTTTTTGGCTCAGTGCCGTTATCCGTCGGAGATAAAAAAGCCTCTGACCCCACATCTCCAAACTGTATCCATAAACCTTGGATAAAGCAGTAAATATAAAACAAAACAGAACAATTATTACTTTTTTTTTATTGGGTTATAATTAAAGATATGATACTGGCTGGTGGCAAACAACACAACCTTATCATGAACATACTATTTATATCTAAATACAACTACATACACACGATC
>LPNL01000006.1:359726-372110 GCA_001749795.1 Hanseniaspora opuntiae
AAAAGCTTGTTATAAAGAAAACCAAGACTCAATTGATGTAATTATTAGATAATGATACTTATTAAGTTCTGGTGATTTTTAAGAGCTTTTTTATATATGATGACAATGATTTGATACTGCTGAAAACCTTGAGATAATTAAACACATGATTGTTAAACTGTGTTTTCCATAATGGAAAAAAAAAATATATAAAAATTTGAGCAAACACCCACTTGCACAAAAATAAAAAATTTTTCCTTTTTGATTTCTTAGATTTTTTTTTTCGTACTTTTTTTTCAAACGCGCTAAGCAAAAAGCATACTGGGTTGTCCCTGTGACAAGAAATGTGATACTCCGTTACCAATCGGGAAGGTCTTGACCCTCTCGTTGCACTTAGCTTTTTTTTTTACCCTTTTGGGAAAGTCACCTAGGAGATGATGGAAAACTGGCTTCCACAGTAAAAAAAGAAATGTTCAGCTATACTCTTATGTCCGACCAAAGCAGAAAAAAAAGCACTACAAACGTTTAATCAATCTGATAAGATATAAAAGTGAAAACATATAGAACTTATACACGTCACATTCACATGGATAATATTTATTTAGCTAGTATTAACAACAGCAATTTATTGAACACATCTTCGATATATAGCTTTTCCCCACGAATAAACAGCAATGGACCCTCCATGTACACAGATAGATATGAACACAATGTAAGTGATCATTGGCCATATCATGTAAATGAGCCTTTTGTAATGGTTTTTTTCAACTACATCTTCCTCAGACAAATTCACCATTTCTGCCTCTAAAAACTCAATGGACATCATACAACTGTAGATGGCACCTACACCAATGGCTCCAAAGTGACCCACAAATAGTGATTCCTTGAAGTTTCGTATATCCGGAATAAACTTGAACAACAAGCAAACAACAGGTAGTCTTCTTATTCCCAGCACCACTAGGCCAATTAAAATTAATCTCCAAATGTTCAATTCTTTGGCAAAGGTTACATGTAAAGCATTGTTGAACTCATTGAAGGGAATGATTGAGCCCAAGTATATGAAATAACAGCAGTTCATCAAGTAATCCAAGGAGCTTATAAACTTGAATTCCTCTGTGTGTCCGCTGTACCATCTTGTCCACGCAAATGCAGTCCCGGCAAAGAAGGACACCAAAAGGTCATCAATCCCTAATGTTGCAGCACAGCCAATCAGAAATACAATAAAGCTTAAATAAATGGTGATGACAGCTTCTTGAGTGAACCAACTTGACCCGTGACCCAATCCTTTTTCAAAGCCATCACTATCTTCAATATCACTTTCTGACTTTCTGATGATCTTTCCAAATAGCTTACGTCCTACATATCCCATGATAACTCCAAAAACTGCACCAAACAAGATTTTGTACAGAACAACATCAACAAGCCAGTTTTTAACAATGTGTCTTGCCTTGAAACTTTCACCAAATTTGGAACTGTTGTTGTATTTGATYAGTTGCAAAGAGAGGTATATAAACGGAAACGCCATRCCATCGTTGACTCCACTTTCAACGGCAATGATGTGTCTCAAGTGTTCAGGAACATTCTTCAGTGCAAACTGGCCAGTCATGATACTAGCCGATAAGCAAGGATCAGTTGCAGTGATACACCCAGCAATCAGCAACCCATCTGTGAAGTGCAGTGATGGGAAAATCAACTTGATAAAGGCCCCAGTCACAATCCATCCATAGGTCATCACAGGTATGATCAGCATTCCAATTGTTTTCCAGTGA
Organism: Hanseniaspora opuntiae; assembly: GCA_001749795.1. NCBI lineage: Eukaryota > Fungi > Ascomycota > Saccharomycetes > Saccharomycodales > Saccharomycodaceae > Hanseniaspora > Hanseniaspora opuntiae. Next base: position 361,475 of record LPNL01000006.1, read on the forward strand.
TACTTCAGAAATCTTTCTGGTGTGTCAATAGCAGTGGTGAAAATCTGAATACACAAAATCAACCTACTCAATTCATAAGTCAGATTGTTGATGTTTCTATCAGCAACCCATCCGTAGGGATTGATCCATTTGAGTATGTTTGACCCTGTGACTATACCAAATAAGGTTGCAAAAAAACTTTCCGTAATGAAAAAGTAGTTTTGAAGTCTGTAAGACACCAGAGAGTATAGTATACAGAAAAGTCCAATTAGCAAATAGGTGACATGAGCATTTGTATTATCAATTTGGTACCAAACCATAGGTGGTTTTCATTCTTTATGCTTTAAACGAGTGTCAGTAATGTCCACATCATCAGAGTTTATAAATAATTATATAATGATTTTTTTTAAAAAAAAATAACGAAATAAACTGATAGTCCCATATTTTAGGCAAATGATTGAATTATTTTTTTTTTTAAGCCCCCTTTTTTTGTCTCCTAAGAAGTTCATCTACACATCTACTAAATTTATCATATTTACAGCATATTATATTGAACTTTASAWGCTTACTYCAARGCTTAAAACAAAARTAACAGTACATAAAGATTGTWCAAATAAATTAGAGAAAAAATCGTATAYATAAACATACTAYTTGCTAGCGTTTCTAACCAACTTATTGTACATTGCCATCAAAGCCTCAAACTTCACAACAGAAGGCCAGTATGAGGCCACGTACTTCCAATAATCCTCYCTCAATGGGTTTCCCAARGTTCCCTTCTGGGCCCTTAGTAGCCCCTCTATATGGTCTCCAACAGTTGACAACTCCTTCTTCAAAATATTCAACTTTTCGGTCTTGTCCTTTGCAGCAGAACTGTTCTTCAAATTYTCCAATGACTTCAAAACTTTGTTCATTTGTGTCTTGATCTTCTCCTTGTTGTTTGGTGAAGTTATTATTGGYGTTCCACTGTTCGACTTRAGCTTCTTTGAATTGTTTGATGATGTATCCCTTTGAGAGTTGGTTTTTCTCTTCTTACTAGCATCCGAGCCGRATTCCTTGACTGTCTTCTTGCTTTCAGAGTGGTCTCCAGACTTTTCATGTGTGCCCTCCACTAGATCCCTCAAATGGCCTAATAATGTATCTATTCTTCTGTTCAAGTGTGCCGGTTGTGGACTCTTCTTCGCAGCTGAAGTCTTGCTTGTTGTGGATTCTTCATTGCTTACTGGTAATGAGGCCTCCTTYGCATCATCATTTTCCTTCTTGGCCTCCTTTCTATTGATTGCTCTTCCATCGGTGAAGAGCTTGTCTTCCAAGTCCAAGAAAGGATCATCTCTTATTTGAGACCAGGAATTGTATCCATACTTGTAAAGACCAACAAGCAGCTTCTCATCATCTTCATTKGTCCAKGGAACAGACCAACTGACYTTTTGAGCRCATGGAACAGAAAAGTGGAAAGACAACTCAGGATCATTCAGTTCYTTGTTRCCATTGATTTGATTCATMGTYTTTCTSARTAAACTCATRTCATTATGTCTCTTCAATAATGTTTCAGCATTGATGGCCTTCAAGCAACCAAAGTCAAACGCAATCGACTTCTTTTCTCTTCTTTTAGCAGTCAGCTGCTTGATTGGATTGTTCTTATCATCAACGTCTTCAGCCTTGATTTCTCCTCTACTCAACTTCTCATTAAATTCCTTGGCTCTTTGTTCATACTGCTTCAAAACAGCCTTTCTTTCATCCTCTTGCTCAACAACTTCGGATTCAGCCATTCTTATCAAATCATGATACTTATCCATRTAKGCCCCTGCTGTCTTCTTCATTGGYAGTTCCTTATCACTCATCAATTTCTCTATCAACCTGATATCCAAGGACCCATACTTCTGTTGAACCTTATAAAGGGCCTTCAAATCCTTGTCCTCAATCTTGTTATTCAAGCTCTTGCCTCTTTTGCTGGACGTTTCCTCATCAGAGTTCTCATCAAAGTCGCCTCCACCATTGAAGTTTCTCATTTTTTCCAAAGTTTGCTTTCTTCTTGCCAGTATTCTCATTTGTTCCTCAACATACATGTCATCCTTGGCTTTTTCCTCTTCTAATTTGATCTGCTTCAAGTCCTCTTCAGGAATAATATCGTCCCATTCAAAGTTGGTGTTAACATCAGTAACCTCAAATTGTTTCAAGAACTCTTCACCACCTAAATGTGATTCACCTATATCAGGAGTGGTRACGTGATCTTCAGCATGAGATAAAACATCATCCAAGTTCAATTCTTCCAACTTCTTTTGATTGTCATTGGCTTTGAACATGTTATCAGCACCAAACTTCAATATGTTGGCCAATTCTCCATTGTTAGGTTGATCCTTCATCTTTTTCAARTCAGATTCTGTCTTTTGATTGTTAAGACCTAGGGAGATAATGGCATACTCCAAAACCATTTTCTTTCTGGCTCTTTCYARAATTTCTTCTTCAACAGTGTCCTTGGAAACAAATCTGTATACCATAACATGGTTCTTTTGTCCGATTCTGTGGGCTCTGGCCATGGCTTGCAAGTCAGCTTGYGGATTCCAATCTGAATCAAAGATAATGACAGTGTCAGCRGTCATCAGRTTAATACCCAACCCACCTGCTCTGGTGGACARCAAAAAGACCTCATCTTTAGATTCAGGGGCATTGAAGTGATCAATGGCAATTCTTCTCTTTTGAGAGGAAACTGTACCRTCAAGTCTTTGGAACTTRAAATTCTTATAGGCCAAGTAATCACCCAGKATATCCAGCATTCTAACCATTTGAGAAAAGATCAATACTCTGTGGCCATCTTTTTTCAACTTGGWCAACAATTGATCAAGCAAGACCATTTTACCACTACTCATGATCATACCYTTCAGGATGTTTTCTCTTGAATGCTCTTGGTTTTCATCCTTATTGAATCTGGTCTTCAAAACAGCATTCTCAGCATTTTCAAACAAGTACGGGTGGTTGGACACCTTTCTGAGCTCGTTCATGATATTGAGCAATGATATGTGCCCACCCTGGGTTGAGTTTGTAAGGGCTGAATAGTTCTTCGTCAATATGCTCTTGTAGTAATCGGTTTGTATATCAGACAGTTCAACTCTCAAGATTCTTTCGGTTTTTCCAGGAAGTGACTTCTCAACATCCTTTTTCAATCTTCTCAATATAAACGGTTGTAGTCTCTTGTGCAAATTCTGGATGTATTCTTCTTGTTCCTTATCTTGATTTTCAAAGTCTATTTCTTGGTCAATGGTGAAYTTACCAGGCATCAAAAAGTTAACCAAGGCATCCAGTTCCTTGATATTGTTTTGCAAAGGTGTACCTGTAATAAGCAAYTTGTTGGCAACTTTGAAACTGAACAATGATTCATACAATGAAGATTCATCATTCTTKAGTCTATGTGCTTCATCAACAGCTAGATATTGCCAGTTGATTCCACCTAAAACATCCCTATCTTTCAAGATATATTCATAAGTGGTTAACAAAACATTGAATTTCAAGTTTTTACCATTGTAAAACTCATGTTCTCTTATCACCTGTCTGGACTTGTTACCACCTARGTACACAACCARGTTCATTTCAGGAGCCCACTTTTCAAATGTTTCTTGCCAGGCATGAAGAGTCGACAATGGCACAACCACCAAGTGTGGGCCGTATTGTCTTCTTGAGTACACCAACCAGGATAAAAAGCAAACAGTCTGGACTGTCTTACCCAAACCCATTTCATCTGCTAGTATACCGTTTTCATCCTTGGACCATAAAAAGGCCATCCAGTTCAACCCAGTTAGTTGGAAATCTCTCAATTGTAAGTTCAAGGCATTATCCTTGCCACCGATGTATTTGGGCTGTTCCAAAAGCTTTTCAAACTTAGGTCTGCGGTCTCTTTGGAACTTGTCTGAGTTTTTAGGTATGACGGATGATTTGGTTCTCATTTGATACAAGGAAACATCCTTTCTGGCTATCTTTGCGATCAAGGAGGCGTCTTCAAATGTACATTCGTCATATGGTAGTCTTCTCCACTTGATCAAGTATTCAAGTTTTCCTGTTTCTTCGTTTCTTTGGGAGTTGACAATTCTTTCAACTTGCTTACATTGTTCCCATTCTTCCTTGATTCTTTCGTTGTTTAAGTTCAAKGTTTCCAAGTCCTCAGCAACAGTGTATGGACTGTGTACCAAATCAAATTGCTCTATCAATACCTTTTTACAATAATTGTCAATTCTCTTTATACCCTTTGTTGTTGAAGTCAAAGGAGGCAGGTTTTCAAGATCTTCCTCGGTATTCATGGCAAAGTTTCCAAAGTTGTAGCTTTCCCAAGTGTTGTGAAGATGGGACTTCCCTTGCCATTTGATCAAAAACTCGTACTTTTCTTTACACTCATGCACAGTAAGTTCACCAACCTCTGTAGGTAAGTCATTGACTGTATACCCGGACTTTAATCTGTTGTCAACAATCAAATCTATAACTTGTCTAGGGTCTTCCAATGGCTCTTCATAATCACCAAGCTCTTCCTCACTCATAAGGAACTGCTGATCAAATTCATCTTCTTCACTTTCTTCAGATTCTTCGGACTCAGAGTAGTATTTTGACTTTTTGGACGCTGGCTTTTTGGATTTCAGCTTCAGCTTTCTAACAGGAGGTGGGTTGGCTGCCTTAGATGTGTTTCTATAATTTCTTTTTGAAGACTTTTTRGGTTTTGGTGAGGCTTCATCGTCTGAGTAATAGTCATTGTTGTTTTCGGAATAATTCACTACTGTTTTGCCTCTATTTGAGAATCTARTAGGTAAAGGTGAGTCTGATGCTCTGTTGCTTGATTTTTGACCTCTGCCTCTACTTGTACGACTCTTAGGTTCATAATCATACTCGTCTTCGTCGTCTTCCTCCTCCTCGTAATCATCAACGACAAAATCATCATCTTTTGTCTTTTTAGATTTACKTTTTGGAACTACCTCATCGCTATCTGATTCGTATAAATTATAGGCAGGAACAGGTTTTCTGGAAGAACGTCTTAGACCATAAAGCTCCGGGTTTTGTAGAGCAGCATCTCTTAAGTTAGAACTCATTTTATTTTGCAAACTATGCTATTAATTTAAGTCTTTTTTATTAATRATWATCTCTTTTTTTAATTAAATAAATAATATTTTAAATTGAAAAATGGAATATTAACTTTATTTCCAAGTTTATARTATCCAGAAGCCTTAGTAAACAGTGATTTGCAAAAGGAAGCTTCTATATATTTATAAGAAATATTTAAAGCAACTACTACCTATAATTAATAAAAAATCTTTAGGTTTATTGTTACTTTATATTTTATATTTGTTTTGAACAAATAAATAACGTGAATTATAATTAGTGCTTGATAAGTTTGTTTACACAATAGTAACTACAGCTAACCGTGTGATATTTACAAAAAGTGTAATTGGCTTGTTAAGTATGGTTTGCCTGTGTATTGGTAAGTATAAATCAAAATGTTATCTAATGATATTATGTTTGGTCTGTTTGCAGAGTGGATATTCATTAGAAGTGTAAAGAAAGCAAAATATGTATCAACACAAGCTCCTAGTTTTTTTCTTTTTTTTTTTCGTTCCCTGAGGTTTACACGCAGCTGGGGAAAAAATTTTCACCCGAAAAAAACTGTACACGTTTTTTTTCTACTGCAAGCAGAAGTAGGCTGAATCTGGTTAAAGAGAAAAATTGCATTCAATGAGGCTTAATCAACTCAGATATACTTACAGTTGACAGTATATGACTWTTTATGATTGTAGGTTTTAATTATACTCAACAGCCTTCTAAATACCTTTTAATGATTTCCTTCTTTTTTCATATTCTAATTGATAAAGTCAGCATCATGAATGTAACCCTTATGAATGACAGTATAGGTACTATCTGAACCTGAATACAATGCAGAGTAACTTTCGACTTACTTAAAAAAATTACTGTTTTAAGGCAAACGTCTCTAATAGTTATATACTTAAAATGATGCATTTATAAAGCGTTGGAAAACCAAAAGTATCACTTTATTACCTTCTCGTTTAATTAAGTATATGATGCAAACTTCTTTAATATTCTTGTTTGTTGATAACTTTTTAAAGCATTTGGGATAATAAATAAACGAATTATAGCCCCAATATCTAAACACAATCTTTAAAACATAATTTCATATTCCAATAAAGAAGAAATTAGGCAAGAATTGTGCATTAAAATTTGAGCCTATATAAACACCTCATTTCAGAAAATTTTAAAAAAAGTAATACAATCCGTTATAGTGTAGGGGTTATCATTTCGCCTTCTCACGGCGACGACCCGGGTTCGATTCCCGGTAACGGAATTACTAACTTTATTTTTYTTTTGAAAAATTCCATTTTTTTTTATTTTTTTTTAAATTTTCAAAAAGTAGATCAGGAGTTTATATATTATTTGTTCAACTTCATAGTCTGTAACTCATACTCTTGTTCAAAGAACTCTTCTTGCTTTTCTTTTATATAGCTTTTAAACTCTTCATCAATTTTTTCTACATATTTTTGTTCCTCGTCAGGATACACCACCAGAATAGGCTTTGAAACCAAATTGTCCTCTTCTTCGTAATCCATCCAGAATCTTTCTTCAAATAAACTCCATGGGTTTTTCTTGGCAAATTTGATATTCTCCTTCAATAAAAAGTAGTTGCTGCTCACAGTGGGACAAAAAAAGCTACTAATGTAACAGTTAATATAAGATGATGGATTTCTCAAATTCCTCTTCAAGTCAAACAATGATTTTTCCATTGATTTTATTTTTTCTGAAATAAAGTTGTTTTCATATCCCATTTCATAGCTGAGAATGTGTTTGATCTTTTCAGAGTCGCTTAGGATATAGTCTTTCTTTTTTAGATCCTGACCAAAAATGGACGTATTATATTTATTCTTGCTTTCATCTTGAAAGAGCAACTCCTTTCTGACACTTTTCAATATATCAGTAATACCCTTATAATTATCTGAATTGTTATCGTTGTGGTTTAGGAGTCTTCTTTTATGCAAATTTGTATCAGGAATGCTCAAAAGAACATTTCCTTGATCCTTCCTCAACAATTTTGTCTTTCTATTTCTGCTAATTGGGGAGTTCATATCGTCGTTTTGGTTAAAGTKATTGTTTGAACTATTGGAGTCAAAGGATATCTCCTCGTATATATCACTACAGTCAATCCCCGGACTGGAAATATTATATTGATCTGCATTCTTATCAAAACTTTCGGTAAGGCTTTTGCTGTTGGAGCTTACAGACACTTTATAGTTCCCAGGTAAACCAAACAATGATATATCAGATATGTTTCTGATACCATTAGAAAATGCATTTTTAGATACAGCTGTCTTCCCTGAGTATATAACATTAGCAGACTGCTGAGAGCCTCTTGCATTTTTTCTATCTCCCAATTTTGGAGAGTCCATTCGGTACAGATGCTGCTTTTTTAACATACTGTGGCCAGCACTGGATGGTACAATTGTTTTTGTGCTGAAGTTTCTGTCAATAATTCCCTTTTCGTTATGATGGATTACTGGACTGTAAAGAGTAGTTACAGATTCAGTATCAGCATTGAGTTTCTGTGAAAAATGAAAGTTATTTTTTTCGTTGCTTACAGCTTCATCAGAAGATGTTGGATCTGTTATCATCTTCTAAGGTTTTGGTTCTTATTTGGTAATGAACATCAAAAAATATAATATGCAATTCCTCAACTAAAAGAAACAAAGTGTTCTAAATTTCACCAATTACAATAATCATCGAAATGTACTCAAGGAAATATATATTAACAAGCTCCTTTGGGTGTTATTTTCACTGGRTTTTTTTCGTGATTACACAAAAGTCAATACTGTTCTATAAAAGACAAGTAATCCACCACATAAAAGTGGTAAAATAAAATGCTGATTCTACAATCTACTGGGCTTTGAACTCATGAATCATCTCTTTCGAAAAATCAAGAAGATTCTCATTATCTTTTTTAATCTTCTCTTGTTTATCTTTTTCGGCTTGTATATACATCTGCAAGTTTTCAATGATCCCCTCCTTCACTTCCAGAAGTTCCTCAACAGAAAATCTCTCAGAATTATGCATTTTTTATTACAAAATTAAATTTCAGTCGTTTTATCCAGTTGCGTATGTAAAAGAACAATGACTGGTCGCTGTCTGATAACGTTCACAGTTAAAAGAAAAATAGTGATTATCTTGCACTTTATTTTCATTTTAAGAAAAAAAAAAAAAATTAAAAATAAAGTACGAKTTTGTCACGCACTGATAATAAATTGCAAAGCAATGAACAGATAATAATCAATGAATATAAATAAAGAAAATCAGCCTAAAAAAAATCTAATACAWTGAATRARCATGTTTTTATTYTARTCCAATTATACTAGTCTGTCACTTGTATGTCCTTTTTCTGAAAACATTTTCTTAACGCAAACAATACCTCCTAAGAAACTGAAGCTACCACATATTAAACCTAACAAAAGCCCTAATGCTAGATATTTCACTATATTGTGGTAAGCGTCTATTATGAAGCATCCATAAACAAAAGTATAACCAAACATGCCTATAAACAAAGTCATGAAAGCCTTCCAGCACCATTTCCAGTTTTCAAAGATAAGCAAAGAGTAAGTGATTATAACCCCCATTATGAAACAGTTGTAGGCAACCACTATTAAGGAGACTGATAGTAGGATATATTGCTCTTTTGGTATCAACCCGCTTATCAATATATCGTTTCCAAATGTATGCTTGATGATCAAAAATACTGATGAAAATGGAAGAGCACTAACCAGTATGCACAAGAATATCATTTTACTGAAAAAGGGCTGTGGAGGAATCAATCTTTGGATTTTGTTTACCTTTCTAGGTTGTTTATCCGATCGAGTAGTCTTTTTAGCTAGAACYGACCCCAGGAGTGCACTAGGAACGTAAAGAATCAACCACATTGGAATAAATGCTATCAAAACCTTCAATGGAATAACCGATGGAGAGTGGATGTGAGAAGGTAACTTGACTACATTGGAGATGTTTGTGGAAAGCAGTAATCCAAAAGTAAACAACGGAACTAAACAGCAATTTAAGGTCATATTTCTCTTGAATAAACGACCTTCATATAGCAAATACAGCTTCATTGAGGTAAAGGAAGTTATAAATGGGAGTAATGAAAAAACCAAAATCGAAGCAGTGGCCAAAAGTCCTCTGTTTCCGACAGGCAAAATTCCAGAAGCCCCCATGAAGCTTATGATTAATGCAGTGGCTAAAGTATGAATACCAGAACCGACCAATGTACACAGTAAAGAAAGCTTTCCAGGCTGTCTATAAATATCACCCAGAAGAAGCTTCCATCCGTGATCGTCATCAAATTCCATATCTAATGTTTTTTCTACAGCATTTTGCCTTTTGTACTTGTTCATGTTCCACATAACAAGCTTATATGTAGCCAAACTCAAAATCAAGTTCACACATAGCAATACTAAGATATTCTTCCAGTCGTTGGATATGATCATCTTTTGCAAGGCTAGATACTTATCCCATCTATCTTTGTAAGGAACAGTATTGTTTTCAATATACTTGATTGAGATCGTGTAGTCTATGTCTGTTTGCTTATCTAAAAGTAACTCTTTTGGATGCCCAGTAAAGGAACAATAATTCTTTTTGCCGTTTTTGGAGCTTTTATAGTCATTTCTTTTAATACTGAACGGTGTGATGTGAGTTGCAACAACGACATATTCGGTGTTGTCCTTGATTTTTTCATTTTTGGCTACTCCATATTTGGAATACTCAACAACAATATCAAAATGATTGAATATCAATGGCTTCTTATAAAACTCACTTTTTTCATTTTCAACATCATAGATACCAACCCCAAAACTGTTAGAGTAGTAGTCCTCTGGTTGCTCATCACTGTGGCTTTTCTGTATAGTATAGTGTGATCCTAAAGGCAGATCATCTATGAACCATTGGTATTGGTAATTGTCAACTATCAGATTATTGATGAAATTGGCGTCTTCGGTGGATATGGTGGACGAACAGATTTTCTGACAAGATTTGTCCACTCCAAATACAATTTCGTTATCTTGTGTGTATGGCAGTTCATAGATTCTATCCCCCAGTAGTATGGACCCTAAGTTTTCTTTTGCTTGTTCTATAGATTTCACAGTGGATTTACACATGTGGATATGCTTGTTGAAAAAGTCGTATATGTTATGATTGTTCTTTTTAGAAGATGTGGTTGTTGTTAAATGGTTTACCATAATATGAAGGTTATTGTCCTCTTCTCCATCTGCAGTTTGTACAAACTTGTATGTTTTAGGAGAAGATGGTAGAATATCAAATTGTGTGGAAATGCATATAAACGAGACTATAACAGCCCAATGTTTCAGCAACATAGCTTTATCAAGAAGTATATATCACTCTTCTTTATCTAAAGTTGTTTGGTTGATTGTAAGTTTACAAAAATCCAATGAATTGATCTAATTTTAMACGTCTTATGGTTTAGCACTGTTTAAGCCAAGAATGTATTTTTTTYCAARGAGCCAAAAAATTTAAAAAAAGTGAAAAATACCAGCTAAAAATAATCTCTTTCAGGGTTCTGTCACGTGTGGTGTTCAASCCAGCTTAGCGACACGTTAAATTCTTCTGTTTTTTTTTTTTTTTTTTT
>LPNL01000006.1:372210-450723 GCA_001749795.1 Hanseniaspora opuntiae
TTTGCCTAATGTTCCTGATTTCTGAACAGGAATAGGCTTTGTTCACAACCCTGAGAACAACAGGAACATTGAACACTTCATTTGAAAGATATGGAAGATAGTAAAGTCTTGCTTATAGATAACGGATCATACAAAATCAAGTACGGTATGGCAGGTGATAAGCCTGTACCAAGAATATGYCATAACTCCATTGTCAAATCTAAGACCTCTTACGGGGAGATATATTGTATAGGAAATCAGGTGGAGAACTCAAAGTTACTTCAATCAACCACCAATGCATTCATTAAAAGACCGAAGGAGTTTGGTATGCTGACCAGTTGGGAAATTCAGTCCGAAATATGGGATTACTGTCTTTATAATCCAAAGGAAATGGGATTTGACTTGAACGAATATATCGAGCATCGYAATGATGGAACAGTCAGTTGTCCGCATTTGATCTTGACTGAAACCATGCTGCATATGCCAGAACTRTCGAAGAATACAGACGAAGTCGTTTTTGARGAGTACGCTTTTGACTCRCTTTACAAAGGKCCAAGTGCGAGTTTCATTCCGTTTAATAAATCACTTATCAATAAKACTCAGTGTTACTTAGATTCAAATGATAAAATAGTAAATAACRGTGGTTCTCATGAAGACGGATCAGATACTTCMTTYAATAAATTTCAACTTGTTGTCGATTCGGGCTTTGAGTGTACGTATGTGATTCCAATAATAAACGGGTGTGTTTACTACGATGCCGTTAAGAGATCTAACTTTGGAGGTAAGTACTTCACTGGGTTTTTGAAAAGTTTGATAAGTTACAAACATGTTGATCTAAGCCAAGAAACACTGCTTGTAAATAGAATCAAAGAGCAATGTCTGTACGCAGCTCCAGATTCTTTCATCAAGCAAATGCAAAAAGAAAGCATAGTTAAAGAATATGTGCTTCCGTCTGAAGAAGTGCGCTTTGAGAACAGTATTGTTGATGATAGGCTTGATAGCAACATGGGATATCTTTTGAAGRAAAATGAAAAGGTGCCTGAAGGTATGGTAAGCTTGAAGCTTAAGGAAGAACTTTATACTGTTCCTGAGTCCATACTGTCGCCAGATAAAGTTCACTTTGACTCTAGTCTGAACATGAGTAGTCATGGTTTGATTGAGCTTATCCAGCAATCCTTGAATCTATGTCCAGATATTATCAAACCTTTGCTTGTTTCAAATATAGTGCTTGCAGGGGGAAACTTTAACATACCGAACATGAAAAATAGAATTTTGAGAGAACTACAATTGAATATGCCTACTGAGTGGAATGTACGTATATCCTGTGATGAAGGAAGTTCTGAGCTGTTCGCCTTCTATAGTATGAATGAGTTTTCCAAGACCAATGAATACTTACAGACAAGAATTACGCGAGAGGAGTACTTTGAGTATGGACTGGACTGGACAACTAAGAAGCGTTTTGGGTACCAAGCATTCATGTAACTAAACTTTACGTAAAAATTCATTTGCYTTAGTCCTTGAAGGTCTTCAAGGCATCATTTTTACCACTTCTGAAAGATTATGTTACGATATGTAAAAAGAGTTCCTTAACAGGTAAGAAAACCTCACTGTCAAATCGGACAAGAGGTAATCGCTGGCGGAAAAACGTCAAAAAAAAAATTAGGGGAATAATCGATAAACGCCAATGATCATCAAAACCTATCTCAAATATTGTAACTTATARACATTGGCAACTCTCAACCAACGATACTTATTTTCTTAGGACAGTCACTCTTTTTTGATGACGTTAAAAATAAAATTTAAGCATATATAAATATATACACTTGTAATCACAGTTTTTCGTCAAAAGTTTAAAAGTAAACTTATGCTTGCAAGAACCACACAGAAAATACTATTRTACATTTWCCAATATGCAAAACTCACAAAATWCTAGAAATCAAGATACAGCAGCTTATTCTTTGCTGCACAAACAAATGTTAGCTGATAAAGCAGCTTCTCCAAACCCTGAAAAGTTTTTGAGCTCACACCCTGAACTGAGCAAATACTACATTGGTGTTGATGTTGGTTCTGGTTCAGCCAGGGCATGTTGCATTGATGCTACCGGTAATATTTTGGCTTTGTCTGAAAAGGTGATTAACAAGGAAGTTCTTGAAACCAACCATGTTACTCAATCCAGTAATGAAATATGGGACGCCATTCGTCACTGTGTTAAATTGTGTGTTWAGGAGGCTGATTTACAACCACATGATATTTATGGGTTGGCCTTTGATGCCACATGTTCTCTAGTCGCAGTGGACATTGATTCAGGAAAACCTTTGGGTGTAGGTCCAAACTTTGAAAATACTGACCAAAACATCGTTATGTGGCAAGATCACAGAGCCTCAAGAGAACAAAAAATTATCAACGCAACTGGCCATCGTGTTTTGAAATACGTTGGTGGTGGTATGTCCATTGAAATGGAGTTGCCTAAAATGAAGTGGCTACATGACAATTTGAACAAGGAAACTTTTGCCAAATATGACTTTTATGATTTGGCTGACTACCTAACTTACAAATCCACAGGTAATAAAACCAGATCATTGTGTTCTACCGTTTGTAAGCAAGGGTGTCTAGCACCAGGAGTAGAAGGTTCAACAAAGGGCTGGGAAGATGATTTCTTCAACGCCATAGGAATGGAGGATTTTGTTGAAAATGATTTCATCCAGGTTGGTGGCTCCGCTGAAAACTTCTTAACAGCCGGTGAATATGTTGGACATCTTACCAAAGAAGCTGCTCAAGACCTGGGCCTATCCACTGATTGTGTTGTTGGTTCAAGTGTTATTGATGCTTATGCTGGTTTCTTAGGTACCGTTGGTGCTAATATTGATGCTGAAATACCAGCCCTTAAGGAAATTGATTCCAAAGAAACGGGGTTCAACAAGGCCTCAGGAAGACTGGCATCTGTAGCCGGAACATCCACCTGTCACATTTCTATTGAAAAGAAGGATGGAGTCTTCTGTAAAGGTAACTGGGGTCCATACTATGGTGTTTGTTTTAAAGATTTGTACATGTTTGAAGGTGGTCAGTCCTTCACAGGTGGTTTGTTAAATCATGTTTTAACTAACCATCCTGCATACACACAATTGTGTAAAGAAGCTGAAGAAGCTGGTATTAACAAGTTTGATTTCTTAAACAGTAAGTTAGAAATTATGAAGGACAAGATTGACGAAAAGTCTGTTGTTGCCCTAGCTAAACACATATTCTTCTACGGTGACTTCTTGGGAAACAGATGTCCTCTAAATGATCCTGACATGACTGCTTCAATTATTGGTCAAACAACAGATGTCTCTCTGGAAAATTTGGCAATTACATATTTGGCAAGTTGTGAATTCTTAGCTCAACAAACCAAGCAAATTGTTGATAACTTGAAGAACAGTGGTAATGTGATTGAATGCATCTTCATATCTGGTTCTCAGTGTAAGAACGGGTTGCTAATGAGATTGTTTTCAGACTGTACCCAGCTGCCTATAATTGTTCCGAGATACATTGATGCTGCTGTTTGCTTTGGTACTGCTTTGCTGGGATGTGCTGCTTACAAAAACTACACCACATTCCATGAAAAACACGGCAAGCCAACTAAYAAAGCCCAAGCTAGAGTTCAAGAAGACACATTTGTTGCAGACAGATCTCCATCCCCATACACCCAACCATCTGCAACTGCAAAGACCAYTTTAGGACCATCCATCAAAAACAAGGTAGACAAGGTTACTGACTACTTCTCCCAAGCTCCAGCTAAATCCGAGAGTTCATCCGGTAATTCTTCATCTTACGGAGTTCATTCCTTGTCTGGTGATTCCTCTAAATTGAGTCTAGACGAAAATGTTGATCCAAAGATGGTTGCAGGAAATTACTTATGGGATATAATGACAAACCTTACTGGTACAGGAAAATCCATTTTGCCCAATTCCTTGGATCATCCAGATGTGCAACTCCTAAACACCAAGTATGAGATTTTCTTAGACCAACAAAACACACAATCTATGTACAGAAARAGGGTAGATGACAAATTGGCCGAATTAAGAAAGAACTAATTCCTTATATATGAAACCAAATGATTTATATTCAAAGTTTATGACAAATTGTTCAAAAGATCTTATAATATTTATTGGTGAACATGCCCAAACCGAGATTATATATTTCCTACTTGGGAAAAAAAAGTCTAGGTGTAAACAAAACGGGAAAAAAGCGAAAAAAAAAAAAGCTTAACACAAACACATCGAATAATCTTCCAATTCTTTTGTTTATTTTTTTTTCTTCAATCATGTTTAACATCTAGCAACATTCCTGTTCTATATAACCCCAAAGAATAGATAACTAGAGACCACCGATCAGCTCTTGATAATACTAATACATATTGATCATCATTCAGTGAAAAAACAAATAAATAAAGGAACCTATATGATCACTTTGAAGAATATAATAGCACTATTTATAGCCCTGTATAGCAAGCARGTGCTCGCAGCAACTTTTGACGATTCATTACTCAATTCTTTACAAAATACATTTAAGGCAGATACTGTATCGTATAATCAACTTGATCTTTCTGCCTATAAGAACAACCAAATACAAATTCTTTCAGGATCAAGCACAARCCAATCAAATAGCAATGTAACATTAATCAAATACTTAGGTGAACAGAATTTCACTACTTATAATAATGAAGGAAATCATCTAATATACTACAACTACAACGACAATTCATACCTGACAAATAGCACAGTTACAAGATACATTGATCTTCTCAGTGATCAGGATGCTAATATCTCACATATTACAAATTTGAAAGCATTTGACTCTAATTGCTTTGTTATGACAGGGACAGGTTCATTAAACGGAAAAGACTTAAGCAAACAAGTGTTGCTGAATCTCACAGACCTTAGCTACACGGAGCTTTTTGATAGCTCAATTTCTAATGTTAATGATGTTCAAATTGTGAAAGATACCTTGTATATAGGAGGAAACTTCACATATGATGGACACCATGCAATTATATCATACAACTTTTCAAAGAGTTCAATTGAGCCACTTCCATTTGGTGGATTTGGTGAGGATTCACTTGTAAATACCATTTCGAACTTAGACAATGATACTATATTATTTGCAGGAAAATTTGATACCTTGGACCAACCTAAATATCTTAACAAAACAGTTTACTACCATTATCAAAATATTACGGTAACAAATCAAACTGTCACAAGCAATCAAAGCATAAGCACTAACTCAACAGATCAAGTTCAACAACTGATACCTTTAAACTTTGCCACATGGAACAACAACTCTGATTCGACATTTAACAGTCTAGATAATTTCATGTGTCCTGAAAGCGGAGACAAAACAGCCAATTGGGTAGGATMCAACTCTGGGGCAAACTTCAAAGTTGAATTTTTGAATAACATTACACCATCTAAGATTAGAGTTTATATGACAGATGCTTCAAACGGGGTCAGCCAATTCAGATTGATGTTGTTGAATGGCGGTTATTTGAATATGACATACTATGATCCTTTTGAAAGTGAATTGAAATCATGTGACACCATCTGTCCATTATACAACAACATTACATCTAGCGGGACCTATTACTTGAATGACAACATTACAAGCATATCATTTGATGAAAACTTCCAAGACTTTTATTTTTCGCCAAACATACCAATGGATGGTTTACAATTTCAAACTATTGAAGGTGAGAGTTTAGTGGGCATACAGCTAATGCAAAGTGGGTTTTACGTTTATGCAAACAATACCTTGAATAATCCTGGCTGCTCTTATATTAMTATGCATTCTCAATCGACTCTATCTGGCTCTGGTTGGGCCTCAGGTGCATCCGGAAGCACATCTTACATGCAGGTGTCTGTGGAATCAAGCTCTGAAAGATCATCRGCAGCTGTTACATATGTACCTCAAATAAACGTYATAGGTGAGTATAYAYTRAACATTTATACACCGGGATGTTTACAAGATAGCTCGTGCTCAGCAAGGGGTATAGTTAATGTCACTTTAACTTATGAAGATGAGGATGGGGAAAGTAAATCTCAATCTCAAATGATWTATCAAGACAACAACGAAGACAAGTATGACACTATATACTCGGGYTATCTATACAGTAAGCCATCTGTTGAGGTACGTTACTACCAACCAATTACTATTGGAAACACAGATTCGTTGATAATGGTTGCTGATAGATTAGGTGTGACTCCGTATAGTATACCCAATCCTATAAACTACATAGAGAAGAACACCACAACAAGTCATACAACAAATACAACAGTAACAAAACACACAAGTGTTCAGTTGCCAATAAAAGGATTGTTTGAATACTCTGTATCAAACTTTACCAATAGTAAACTTAACTCATCCATGGTTGTGGGTAACACAAGTTTGAATTATTATCCACAAAAGAATTTTGTTAGCAATGGTATCAGTAACTTTTCCTTATTTGGAAGCTTTTATAATCATACATTGATTTTAGCTAGTGCAAACTTTGATGGAATAGTGTTATTAACGTTGAATAACAATAACAGTATTGAGTACSAAAACGATTTAGGAACGGGTGGAAACTCTACMAAMGTTCTGACTTTAAGTAATGGAATACAATTGTTAATTGGGAATTTTGAGCTCAATGATCAAAAACTGAGTACATTATATTATGATCAAGCGGATGGGACATTTGCATCCTTAGGAAGTCAGCTTCCGGAGACCTTGCCTAGTAGCAACTTCAACACGCTTTATGAAAACTATGGTTCATTTATATTTTCCTTTGACAATTCAGCATACTTCAACTGGACGTCCAAGCAACAATTTGAAAATTCGACTGACTTCAATTTGGTGTTGAAGTCATCTGGGTTTAATGACAATGGAGACACCGTGTTTTTTGGATCAATATTCAACAGTAAGTACACTCCTTATGTTGAAGGGTCATCCTATGCGATGGACGAGAACTTGGATTTGACAGCATTGAGCTTACCCAATGACAAGACAAGCAGTRATACAAATGGCTTTGCKTACTAYCAGGGGATCTACATTAATGAAAGTTACACTGGRTATGCAATCAACACAGGAAGCAGYCACTCGATGATATTYGTACCTGAAAACAGTACKTATGGRTCACCRCAATTRGCACCATTTAGCTTCAAMRAYAAACTWGAAAATTTGTTGTATGACTCCAACAACGGCTTGCTYAGCTTCACAACWGGAAATCATTTGTATTTYTACAACTTGACTCAGATTGAGACTATAGCAGATGTAACGATGCCAAGYAATGCCACGAACTACGACGTTAACTCMATGTTGTACTTTGAAAAGGACAATTCCATGTTGTTTTGTGGGGGCATGTATTTCAACAAAGACGGAAGAGAGTGCAATGGGACATGCTTATATGGAGTTTCAAAGGGAGCTTGGTATCCTCTAGAAGTTGAATCAGACAAAAATACCATACAAGGGAATGTGACAAAGTGTCTGTTAGAGGATGATGACTTGTTGTATGTTTCGGGAAACTTTACATATGCCAAGAAAAGTTATAACTTTGTATCTTTGAACATGACAACTGGRAAGATAGTGAACAAGTTTGCCTTTGATTTCGAAATCGGAACTGTTTTGGACTTCRATGTTGACGCATCCTTGGGRTCTGTTTACATAAAGACAGAAAAGCATCCAGAGGTGATATACTATCAAAACTATGTGAATGAGAGCAAGTGGTCGAATGTGACTTACACTGAGAACATACAGAGCTATATCGTATTGGAGTCGACATCAAGCAAAAGAGACCTTGCMGATAACTTGAATGTGCTAGCCTTGGGCGAGACAGGAAAGGGATCTGTTTACAACAGTGGGGAGTGGGAGCCATATTTCCAGTTRTCCAGCTCKGATTTGRCAGGAGATTYAGAGAACATGTTTTTCGAAAACAAAGACTCATCAGGAAATCAAGTTTCGGTAACACAGACACCACTTTCAGACTTATTGGACAGATTGGAGCGTAGCCAGAAGAAGAAGCACGGGGTAGTAAAGACAGGGTATGTTGTGTTGTTTGGATTGGCATTGTCAACGGTTACCATAAGTGCCATAGCATTAGCATGTTCAGTCCTGTTTTACTATGTACACATGAASAAGCAGGACCGKTTGAATGARTCCAGCTACAAGMTAGACAAGATGTTTGAGGATAAYTTGGAGACAAAGATGATACGAAATGTTCCGCCAGAGGAGCTAATGAAAGACCTATCTTAAGGAGGCTTTTTTCCTTTTTTTATTTTTTCTGATTATTTTTTTTTTTTTWAAATATTTATATATGACTGATTATGCAAYWTTAAGTTTGGTATTTCTTYAATTCTTCCGAGAAAATCGTACTCTGGTAGAAGGACGCAACCTTCGAGTATTTGAATTTGCATATACTGGAAACAACAGTCTGTTCCTGTTCGCCCAYTGATTTTTCTGCTAATGCCTGATTCCACTCCTTGAGGGAGAGCAGTGTATTGAAGTTCCATTTCCTGAACTGGTTTTTGTGYTCGTATGCCGCGGACACCCGGTCGATGAGGAATCCCCTGATGATGCTCGTACCCGGCATGCAGGAGACTTTCTGTATGAGGAACTCGTAGATCCTGATGAAGTCCTCGATGTACTTGCCGGCATGGCAGACSGTTTCGATGATCGGGAGGAGAAACAKGATGTACTCGTGGTTGATCTCGAACTCGTTGAGCGTGGTGTACAGRTCASCGATTGTTATGGAGTGGTCAAACATCTTGTTGTACTGCTGGATGATGAAGAGGTGYCTGTGGTACTCAGAGACCTTCAGCATGTTCGTGTACCTGTTGAAAATAACAGAGTCGTCAATCTCGCTTTTGCACTGTTCAATGCTTTTGTTGGACTCACGAATGTTGTCTTTCTTTCTTATTAAGTTCATGACAGCGAGTTTCTTAAACTTGTTGAACTTCTCAAACTTTTGAGCTGGACTTAGGGACTCGTAGTTTCTTTCTTCTTCCTCAACATCCAGTTCCTTCTGTTGACTCTTTTTGTTGTTGTTATCAGATGTGAAGGACCACAGCTTGTTGAATGACTTTGACAATATGTTTGTTTGCTTGCTTTGTAGAGACTCGTTGTATGCTGTGAATATTTTTTCAGAATAGTTGCCCAAAAACAATTTTTCAACATTTTTATTGAAATCATCAATCGATTCAACGCCTTTATCTCTTGCCAAGCAGTCAACAAAATACGTGTTTCTTATAGTTTTCATCAGGTTTATTATTACACTATGTTTTTTCACAGAGTCATTGGTGTACTCAAATACAAAGAAGGCTAGGTTTGAAAAGAACTTGTTGTATCTATCGATTCTCTCAACACATTGGCTTAGTAAAGTTTTATAAATTTCTGTGGTATCTTCAACATCAGTATTTTGCTCAAACATTTCATYAATGTTGTCAATTTTTATTTGAATAACTAGTTTATTATCTATCGTATGGTATAAGGAGTGAATGATTGGATTTTTCAATTGTTGAATGAAGTAGTTGATTCCATCAGAGTGTATGTTTCCGTTATTTTCTGTGTAGTACTTTAATATTGCGCTTTCAAGGTGTTGTTTGTATTCTGAATCAACATCTTCCTTAGTCTTGTCCTTGAATGTGAGTATGCTGTCTATACTGTTGTCGTCACTCAATAAAATGAAATTATTGGCTTGTTGTTTCAGCTCTTCAAGTATAAGATCAGGAATGATGCTGTTGGCACTGGAAATGTGCTTGTTGTTAGACCAAAAAAGACTCATAAAKGTTAATGTTTAAATTTATCAAAGTTCTTTTATTCTGTAAAATGCATTATGGTTTTATATGTTGTATTTATAAAGACAAAGCTTTAAAAAAGACTAAATAACGATGACAATATTCTTGAGGTCTTGATTGAAATCATCAATGTTTTTTTGGTGGATGAATAAAACTAAAAGTCCGAAGCTTAAAGTCAGTCACATGACCTACCCAAAACAAACATCAAATTGTTTACATTTTATATTTCTARCATTATTTACTTTAGTTTARCTTAATAGGCAAAAATATMAAATTTTACAAAATAAAAACATTAAAAAARCATACTTGTACTTTATGTAAACTTATACATTTTTGTTAAAACCGATAAAACATCAACAGATGACTTTAACAAGGTCATCATCCAAAGACTTTATTTCACTTTTCTTTTTTTTCAAATATCAATTGCTCAGCGTGGTGAATAATCGGCTGTCGATGCCGTGATTGAGTCATACCACAAAGGGGCCACTTTGCCYTGGCATTCCACTAAGCGCACAACGGCACATTGGATCTTATTTTTTATCAGGYTGCCAAAAAAGTGCGCACTTTGCCCAGYCTCCTTTGCGACACTGGAAAAAAAAAAAGACCCACTGCTGAGATCTATGAGAACCCAAGAAAAAGAAGCAAAAATCAAAATCAAAGGCTATCAGTAAAAGACACAGTTCGCTGATAACAGCTTCTTGGTGGACATGCCTCGATGGTCTTCACAATCTAATTCCTAATTATGTCATCTTGTAAACTATCAATGCGGTATTAATCAGGCACTTCATATCAGCAAATGCTCTAGTCAGCAAACAACAAAAAAAAAAAGAAGTTTCTTTTTTAGCTTTTTAAGGTTCTGACAGCTATCACATTGTTCATATATAATCACACACTCATTAAACGATGCTTAACAAAATTGATTATCAAAGGCTATACTTAAAAAAATAATAAGTTCAAACAAACCAAAAACAATAATTTAGTAATGTCTTCACAAACCGCTACAAGAGTTTTGGAACCCAAGGACGGTTACGCCATAGTTGTGGGGTTCTCCGCCTTCTTCTGTATCTCCATGATCTTTGCGTCATTCTGCCTGAAAAAGTACAAGAAGGAAGTGATGACCTCTGAGAACTTCGCCACTGCGGGAAGATCCATCGGGAAGTTTCTTTCTGCGTCCTCTGTTGTTTCCTCATGGACATGGGCATCCACTCTGCTGACCTCATCCGCGCTCACCTACCAGAACGGTATTGGGTCCGCATACGCCTACGCCGCGGGGGCTGCTTTACAGCTGGTCTGTTTTGCTGCCCTGGCCGTTGCTGTTAAGATCAAGGCTCCGAATCTGCACACATACCTGGAACTTGTCAGAGTCAGATACGGAAAGGTCACACACATCGTGTTCATTGTTTATGCCCTGATGACYAACATTCTGGTGACTGTTATGCTGGTCACTGGTGTCATTGACTCCATAAACGTCATCAGTGGTGCCAACATTGTTGGTGTGGCCTTTTTGCTACCCTTGGGTATCCTGTGCTACACCTTCTACGGTGGGTTGAAGTCCACCTTCCTGGGTGACATGTCACACACCATCATTGTTGTTATTGTTATTTTGATGTTCCTGTTCAAGTCATACTGCATGGGCTCTAAGGACTCCGAAACAGGC
The DNA here is from genome assembly GCA_001749795.1 of Hanseniaspora opuntiae. NCBI lineage: Eukaryota > Fungi > Ascomycota > Saccharomycetes > Saccharomycodales > Saccharomycodaceae > Hanseniaspora > Hanseniaspora opuntiae. Next base: position 383,647 of record LPNL01000006.1, read on the forward strand.
CTTGGAACTCCATCACTGGTCTACGAAGCCTTGAGAAAGGCCTCAGCAATCAATCCCGTTTCTGGTAACAGGGATGGTGAGATGCTAACATTCCACTCAAAGCCTTCATTTATTTTCTTTGTCATCAACATTGCTGGTAACTTCGGTACTGTCTTCTTGGACCAGGGTTACTGGAACAAGGCCATCTCCACCTCTTCTGAAAATGGTCAGGTCTTCTACGGATACTACCTAGGATTTGTTGCCTGGATGGTCATCCCATTGGCCATGGGTACAGGTGCTGGTCTGATCTGTAAGGCTTTGGAGCTGTCCCCTAAGTTCCCTACCTATCCAAACCCAATGTCCTCTGACCAGATCTCTGCTGGGTTTGTTGTCCCATTCATGGCGCAGACTTTACTAGGCAAGAACGGTGCCTATGCTGTGATGATCATGTTGATTTCATGTTTCTCCTCTGCTCTGTCCGGTGAATTGGTTGCTGTTTCATCTGTCTGTGCCTATGACATCTACAAAGTTTACATCAACCCAAAGGCCACTGGTAAGCAACTGATCAATGTCACCCACTTGGCCTGTATTGTCTTCTGCTTTGTGTTGATTTGCTTTGGTATTGGATTGCACTACGGTGATGTTGGTATGGGCTGGATCTATGAGTTCATGGGTGTCATCATCTCATCCTGTGTGTTGCCTGCTGTTTTGGTCTTGTTCTGGAAGGACATGAACATCTATGCAGCCACCATTTCTCCTATAATCTCCACATTGTTGGCCATCATGGGATGGATGAGCAGTGCTAAGGGACTGTACAAAACAGTCAATGTCAACACWTTGTTCTACGACAACCCTATGCTGATTGGTAATGTCATTTGTCTTCTAGGACCGTTGATATTCATCCCGATCTTCCAAATCATCTTTGGTAAGCAAAACTTTAACTTCAAGATCTTYGAAACTGATATCAAGAGGGATGATGACGATGAAGAGATTGTCAAGGCTGAACTGGAAATTGTCAAGAGTAACAAGAGTAGAATCATCGAAGAAAATGTAGAAACAAACTCAGACGAGGACCTGGAAAAGAAGAATCTACAGCCTATAAACTCTGTGATATCATATGCCAAGGACATCCCAAGAGAAGCCCTAGAAGAGAAAAAGCAAGAGAACATGGCAATGTTGAAGAAGTTATCCAAAATTGCCAACTGGGCCTCACTGTTCTTCTGTTTGGTCCTGTGTGTTGTCTGGCCAATGCCAATGTATGGTATCAAGGGATACATCTGGTCCAAGCAATTCTTCACTGGCTGGGTTATTGTGATTATTATATGGATGTTTATCTCGTCCTTCATTGTTGTGTTTGGTCCACTGTACGAAGGTAGAAGAAGCATCTGGTTTGTGCTGAAGGGTCTGTACTGGGACATGACTGGTCAGTCCGAAAGACTAGCACAGTACCAAATCGACCATCCTGAGGAGCTGCTGGCTGTGCAGTCACAAGTTGACAAGAGAATGTATGAGAAAGATGAAGCTGAAGAGGCAAACATCGATACTATCATGGWGTAATTTATGTATGTTATTTATTTGATTRAAATTCACTATGCTGAGATATGCGTGTACTGTTTATTTATTTTTTTCTTGTAGCGTGTGAAAAAAAAAGAAAAAAAAAAAAAATATCTCTAAACCGTATTTCGCTAGGAACGTCAATTACYTTTTTGATTATTCCACTATAACWWTGTATTTYACACWTGAAGGRATACTCAATACAACCCWARTATCCATACAATCATGGCTAATAATATTATCAACAAATACTCTTACTATCAAAAGAGACGCAMTGACACACTGAAAAARAACCAAGTCACCAAGCCGTCTAGTAACAAGCTGAATGAAAACTCATACTCAAAGACCAGAAATGAATCTTTAATAAAAGACATAGAGCTGAAACTTATACCCTCATTAAAGGTGATAAGTCTTGTATCCAACAAGATGCAAAAAGAAGTGAAAGAGTACAACACCAAAAAGGAGGAATACAACCTATCAATGAAGAAATACAAAGATGCTGTTAACAAGGAACTTGAGCATCAAAAGCAATTGCAAAAGAAGAAAGACGAGGAAGAGGCCCTGAAGAAGCAACAGGCCGAAGAAAGAGAGAAGGAGCTATTTGCCAAAAAGGAAAAGGAAAGACTTGAGAAACTCAAAGAATCAGCAAAGTTCATGTACTCATCGGCAAGGGTTGTTGAGGAGTTTGAARCCAACAARAAGAGAATYGCTGAAATWGAGCAAACCATAAGAGTACCCGTTGAAAACTCGCCTGACCTGAAACAGGTGTATGCTCAGAAGAGACTCATAAACCCTGCCTTTGGACAGCTGACAAACAGYAGAAGACACCTCATAGAGCTGACATCAAAGGTCATCGGATACATAAACCAAACAAAGGTGCAGCCACTTGCCTACCAGTGGATCTTGAACTTCACCGCCAAGGGGCTTTGCAGACAGGCTGAGCTGGAGTGTAGGGTGAAGCCCGAAATGGCCATTCCGTTGGCTGAAATGGCACACTTGCTCAACGAGCAGTTTCCGGAGCTGATCCCCCAGTTCCTGATTCCTAGACTGATCAAGAAGTGTCCTGTGMTGATAGGATACATGTCAAACGACAAGAAGGAGATGGGATTTAAGGCCAAGGACCCGCAAAACCCTGAGATGAAGTCCGTTTACCTGGAAAGAATGGATGGGTTGTTGGCGTTCTACAGCATGCTGTGTAAGACTCAGAATGGTAATAACATCACCCTGGACCTGGTCTGGAAGATGATCACCAGGTGGGCCAACAGAAACATAAAGTCCATGGACAGTGATCTGGTCTTTGGGTCTCTTGTAACCGTTCTTGAGTGCTGTGGAAGYGAGTTTGACCAGAAGTTTGGGAAACAGGCCAACAAGTTGATAAATGTGTTYTTAGTGGGTGCCTTCAAAGACGAGTTCTCGTCATCAGTGAACTGGAAGAGATTGATGATCATGGTTGAAGACAAGATGTCATCTGGACAGTACAAGAMCTTCCAAGGTATGACTAATGACTAGGAGTGTGTATTATTATATATAAGTTGCTTTAAGTGACATTGCGACTGATCACATTTTTRTTGGTGTCAAAAAAAAAAAAAAAGATCCACGTTGGAATCAAAGCGTGAAACACCTCAAACTAAGAATTTCAATTCATTAATAATTATATATAAACAAATTYAAAAAGTGTWAATAAGTTTAYCWCACCAATAATAATTAAAACAATTTGCAGATGAAGAGCATTCAAAAGAGAAGCTGCGATGTCCTGATAGAGGACAAGCCAGTCCAACCACCWTAYCCTATCAACYTACCATACCAGGARATCAATGTTGGCTTCGGWAGAGGATCATCTGATCTGAACTGTCCTACAGCCAACATCGACATTCCAAAGGATAACGACGATTTGAATAAGAATTTGCCTACTGGTGTTTACTTTGGKGTTTGCAAATTGAGACCAAACAGCCATAACCTAGAAAAAACAAAGCAAAAAAGAGTTCTGAGCAACAATGAGGTTGAAGTCAACAAGGGTATTCACTTAAAGGATGAGTGTGAAATCGACACAAAGCTGCCATGTGTCTTGAGTATCGGATACAACATCACGTATGATGACAATCAGATCAAGTCAAGATCATTGGAAGTTCACATTTTGAAGGATTTTGAACACAAGTTTTACGGTGCTGAAATGCAACTGACAATCCTRGGATACATAAGACCAGAGATCAAATTCAACTCTCTGGATGAGTTAATGGAAGGTATAGAAATTGATAAGCAAGTGGCAAGCGAAGTACTCACTTGGCAATCATTCCAAAATATATAAGCGACTTTTTTGATTTTAACTTTTGTTTTCATCTTAAATTCACAGTTTTACTTGTTTATCACAAACTTTTGGGATTGCTTGTACATCTCATAAGCTGACTTTTTGTCTCCTATTGATGACAGCCATTTGATATACAGAGACCATATGATTTTGTTGTGTGCCAGACTAGAGGATAAGAGAGCTCTCTGGAAGATCAGCATTATGTAATATTTGTCCTTGGCAACTTTYTTCTTTCCGAACTTAGAATTCATTGCGTGATTGATATACTGTATCCAWGTTTGCACAAACGATGGGTTTAGGGGGATAGTTGGTGGTGTGTAGTACTGGTTGCTTTGCTTRAATATCGTCAATGAGAGCTCAAAGCTGTTGTAAAGCACCATCACCTTCGCCTCTATTTTCTTGTACAGTTTTTTATACACTCTATCAACCTTGAATTTTATATATTGAAGCTTTTCTCTGGGTTTTAGTAACTTTGGTATGATCCTGTTCATCTTTTTCATATCRCAAAAGAACTTCATTTGYTTTARATCTGAWACTGATGCCAACTCTTTGAACCAAATCTTGAAATTATAAGCAAAATCATAAATGGGGATTTTAATCAACTGTCTWAGCTTGYTCAAGTATATCTGTGGGTTGCTGGTGTAATGTTTCTTYAAGAAAATYAAGTATARATTCCAAAATGGCTGAGAGTAGAAATGTTTRCCTATGTATAGTTCCGCCTTTTCAAACATRTGCAGAATATGTTTAGTGCTTAATTTAAACTCATCCTGTCTCTTAACAATAATTTTCAAGTACATAACCCATAAAAGCAATGATCTATTATTCATGGCTTTCATATACGTTTGGTACACTTTATGAAACTGGCCTATTTCATTCTGTTCTAGTTTGAAATTTGCATATTCAATAACATAGTTCTCAAGGTAGGGAAATATCTCAAGCATYGATTCRTACGTTGTATCGAGAAGCTTTATAACAGTGCTTYTCAATTCACTTGGGAACCTTTGTTCATGGCTCATCTGAAATCTGCTATCATGATAATACCTTTTCAGTATGTGGTTTAGAAGAGCTTCCCAATTGTTCAGAACAGTGGCGTTCTTTTCTAATGCTTGAGTCAGAGACCTAAGTCTTTCATCTTTTTCCAGGATTTCCATARAGAATGGGGGTTTGATAAGCTTTTGGTTGATATCTATTTAGTGTAAGTAAGAATATACTATGAAAATTGACCTGTACATGGTTTATGAGTACGTAACGCATACAGTCTTTCCTATACGGTTCTSACAGAAAAAGAAAAAAACGATAGTCAATGTCTTATATCCGAGTTTTAATCATAAAAATTAAAGAAAAAAAAATAAATAAATACATATGGCAAACACACACAAGAATCATCATATACTGTTCTACACAGCAATCTATAACTTGGACTTAACCCATCCTTCCAGTCCTCCTTTGACTATGATCTCTTGCAAGTTTTTACTCAAGGAACCAACTTTGTTTGTCAATACAACTTCACCCTTGTCATTGGTAACAGATACCAGAGACTTTTCAATGTTCCAGTTGATRTGGTATCCGGTTCTTCTGGTTAATGACTTACTGCTGTCACTGGCATACTTTTCTCTCAATAGCTCAATCAAGGATGGCARCTCRAGRGTAAGCAAGGCATTGTTGATAGAGTTTCTAAAGAAGATATTGGAGAAGGAACCAGCAACAACCAGTGGCACACCCTTGGCAAGAATGGCAGTTGCGGCTTGCTCTCTGGAGGAACCTGTACCAAAGTTGAATCCAGATACAATGATGTCACCTGGCTTAACAATGGTTTGGAATTCTGAGTCGTAGTTTTCCATACACACTTCAGCCATCTTTTCCTTGGAAACATAATCCTCATATGTGTACTTACCAGGATAGATACCATCTGTGTTGATGTTGTCTTGGTCACAGAAGATCAACTCACCTCTGATTTCCTTAGGGAATYCAGGAAGCATCTCTACATTGGCAGCAGGCTTGTTATCGGCTGWGYTWCCMTTTTGGGAAACAATTTCTATGATSCCTTCTGGATCCTGATCAATAGGAACATCRTTTGGAACTGCCATCTTACCCTTGATAGCAGAAGCAGCAACAACAGCTGGAGAGGCCAARAATGCCTTGGCATCCTTGGATCCCATTCTTCCCTTAAAGTTTCTGTTKGTTGCAGAAACACCAACTTCACCTGGTTCCAGCAAACCAGCACCTAAACCAATACATGGACCACARCCACTAGGCAAAGGAGTACATCCGGCATCTAGTAGTGTTTTCCATGTACCGTTTTGCTCAGCTTGCTTTTGGATGGTCTTTGATGCAGCAGCTATGTACATTTTAACCCCATCAGCTAYTTTGGTGTTTGGACCGAAATCATTGAAGACCTTGGCAGCAGCTTCCAAGTCAGACAATCTAGAGTTTGTGCATGAAACCAAGTATGCCTTGTCAACTTTCATGTCTGCTAAGTTACTAACAGGTTGAGATATCTTTACAGAGTTTGGTCCAGCTATGTAATGRGTCAACTTGGAYAAGTCAAGYTTCAAKACCTTTGCATATCCAGCATCTGAATCAGCCTTTAAGGATTCCTTTTCRAACAAAGTCTTRAACAAATCCTGTCTCTTAGAGAAWGGATGCTCTTTATCYTCGTAYTTTTCYTTATACCAGCCTTTCAAGGTTTCATCAACAGCAAAAACACCAGATAAAGCACCCCACTCTGTGGTCATGTTGGCAATGGTTAGTCTTGAATCTATAGGAATGGAAGCCAAGGTTTCTTCGGAACCAGTRAATTCTATACAGTGATTCAAAACCTCATCATTGTTGAAAATACCACAAAGAGAAACAATGATATCCTTACCGGACAACCCATGGGGAAGCTTTCCAATCAATTCAACTTTGGCAACTGGAGGGATCTGCCACCAGAACTGGCCAGTGGCCCATATACAGGCAGCATCAGTTCTTACCACAGGTGTACCCAAACAACCTATACCACCATAAGTGTTGGAATGTGAGTCTGAGGCAACAGCCAGYGTGTTTGGAAAGGCATATCCGTTTTCAATCATGATYTGGTGACCAATACCATCACCGGCTTTGTATGTTTTGTTTTTCAAGCCATGCTCCTCAGARAATTTGGCTATGTTRGAATAYTTCTTCARGTTGGATTCAGATTTRTTTTGGACATCGTGATCAATGGTTARAACTACTTGATCCTTGTTTTTGATTTCAGTAGCACCCAAACCTTTGAACTTCAAGGCAACCGGCCATGAGTTGTCGTGAGTCATCACATGATATGGAGATACACTGACATAGTCTCCGGAATGTAGCTCTGAGTTTGCAGGTAGGTCAACGGCGTATTTTTGAACAATTTTTTCTGTCAAGTTCTGGGCTAGAACTATGCTGCTTAATGAAAAGGTTCTGTTGGTCTTCTTAGATAAAGATTGTAATTGTATATTTCTTAACATATTACGTATATATTGGTTTGTTTCAAGTGATCTTCATTAAACTTCTATAAGAACAAGTACTGTCTAATAATATCTTGAAGATCTGTTGAAACCATATTACAAATCAGAGCTCATGAAAAATGATAATTGATGTGAAGGTTTATATACAAACCTGTGCTTTCATATTTAGTCATGAACAAATTTCAAACAATCATGCAAGAACAAAAAAATGTACCTAAAAATTGCCTGTGCTTTTACAAAAAAGTACATAGTCCAAATTTCCGTCGCAATTTTGACCCAGAAAAATCGGAATTTCGAAAAGTTGGGCTACTCGGAAAATACTTCGGCTAACCTAACAGCGGTTTGGGTTCTCAGCAGAGGAAAAGACAGTAAGTTTAATCAATATATACAATTATATAAATTCGGTTAATCCTGTTTGGCTTTCTTTGGCTCATCTGCGGCTTCATCCTCGCCATTGCATGATATAACTACAAGTATCCATGAAACTAACCAAGAACTGGAAACAACAGGCCATGTCCAACAGCCGATGTTATCCCACGAAGAGATCATCAAGTTGAACAAGTTCCAACTCCACTTATCCTGTGTGAAACTATACATGAAAAAAATTGCAATGAATGGATTAGAGATCAAGAGGAACAGTCTTTGCTTCAATTTGGATATGTTCTTTTCCACAGCTAAAGCCATTGGATAAGCCAAAACACCCATGCCAAAGCATAATCCAAAGTTTAATGCTAGCAATAGAGTCAATGCTAAGCTAAAATGCATGAAGGCCATAGCCTGTATTAGAGACTTGGTTTTACTCTTAGGAACATACACTCTGTAGCTTGTGAACACAAAGAAGATCTGTAAAATCAATATAAACTTTCCTTGTTGTTGTGTGCTTAGGTGATTATTTTGTATGAAAGCTACAAATTGTCTGTATAGTATTGAAACTGCTAATGTTACAACATAAATAACAAATGCCTCAATGCTTTGTATATCAATAAACTTGTCATTGGATGTCAGAAGTCCGGTTTTGAGAATGGCGTGTATGGACATGGCTGCATATGCAACAGACAAGAGAATTGCTGCCGGAATGTAGTTGGCAATAGACACAAACAGCTTTGGCGATAAAAGCAAGTAGAAAAAGAATGATTGATGGAACTTTTCTAGTAGATTATTAACTGATCTTGTAACGGCCTCAGGAATTCTTCCGAAAGTGGTTATATCACTGCCACCGCCATGTCCAACTGCTTTAAGAGTTATGGCCTGAATTCTCCAGCCGCTRAATGCCTCGTGGCCTTTCAAGGGCTCTAAACCAGCAAAWGCCATCTTTTGYAATCCAACWGCTATATGTTCCAATCTGTTTTTAAACTCATGAGATGGTTTGCTAAAGCTGTGCATACCATTAATGGAAACCTTAACACCTTCATGTTCAGCCACATGTATGGCAGTGTTTACCATGTCCAAGTTAGGCAAGCCCCCATTTAATCCTATGTACTCTACATCCAGATGATCAAAAGAATCGGAATCCATTGCATAATCTAAAATCATTGCTGATTCGATGCTACCTCCTGTTATCTTCAAGTCTTTGTGGTAGCTTTCCACCCAAGCTCTCAAGTCAACGCCAGGGGTTTCTGGGATAACCAATATGATGTTTTTGGACCATACTGGCCAATTAGTGAAAAACTTGGTTAAGGCAACGGCAACAGATACACCACCAACATTGTAGCTGTTCTCTGAGTTATACCAAGGTGCTGCTATTAACATGGCTTCTGTTCCATCACATCTTTGCCCATTCAATACACCATATAATACCTCACTCTTTAATCCTTTACTGAATGGCGAATCAAAGTCTGTTTGATACAAATCTGTTTCTAAACCAAAGTCATCTAGCCAGTTTCTCACTATTCTGTTTCTAACATCAAGGTTCCATATGTTTAAGCTGGAAATCTCGTTTCTAAACCCTCTGACTATGTTCCACTCAGTTTCTCTGAACTGTGAATATGCCTGATTTGGCATCAATGCGTTTTCACTGATGTATGTGTTTCTAAAGCTCCCATCCATTGGGACAATGCCAAATATCAAAGCCACACTGATCACAAGAAGTAACTTGGATATGATAGGAAGTATCTTAAGAATCTTCCATATCAGTCCTGACTCAACAACCCTGTTGATAAGAGTAAGTAGTAGTGACATGTTGTCGGTTGTTGTTGTTTTGGTGTACTTTGACTATGAGTATATCTTTTTTTGTTAGTTTATTTGTATTTTTTATTTTTTTTTTTGGTGTTAGTGGCGAGAAAATACAAAAAAGTTTAAAATTTTCCAATATGTCTTTTCAACGCRGAATATTCTTATTGAGCAACGTTTTATTCTTTGAAAATGGGTAGTCATCATATATTTTTCAAAATAGCAGTAATTAGCAATCAATTTGTAATGCAATCTGATATAAGTAGATCATGTAGATGTACTGTTCAGCAGATCTTAAGCTATATTGTTAAGAGTTTGAATATGTATGGTTTTCATTCATTGTATATTGATATACGTCTTTATTCCTGTATTACTTCCATGCTTTTGTTAGGCTTAGGCGTAATAGATTATCTGGTAGCGGGGAGAAGAAGCTTTCGTACACAAATTTCTATTTTCAAAATTTCCTCCCCAGGAGTTTAGTAGCAACATCGTGATTATTCATTACTAAATTTATCTGCAAGTATACAACATATGTAACTGAAAGCATAGAAATAAGTAACCAAAATACACTTCGCATTAAAAAGAGTAAGAAATCTTTTGAAACATATTACATCAAGAAATTCACATAAATTCAAAATACAATGAATGACTTAGAAAAGATCTTTTCCAGTCTCGCTGATACTAAAAATGTTTTCTCATATAACTGGGTCTTTCTAGTATGTTTTCTTGTTATTATCATTGCTATAATCTTTTATGTCTATTATGTAAACAGACTCTTTGCATTTGTCTTCACCAAGGTGATAAATTTTTTTTTATTCAAAAAAGTTCATGTCATAATCGATATTGAGGCTTTGCATATTTCGCTATTGTTTGGTACAATCCAATTCAAGAATCTAGCGATAATAACAAAAGATTCAACAGCTTCGATAGTTCAAGGTACATTTCAATGGAAGTTTTGGATGCTAAGGTCATGGCTATCCTCTGATGATCACTATGATAAGCATTTAGATCAAGAAAAGCAAGCAGGCAAATCCATTTTTTTGAAAAATATTTACAAACTTGTGAAAGAATCAAGAAACTTTATCAACATAGAAGGGTTGGAAATTTTCATTTACAATAATTCAAGTGCATATTATAGAATCTTTCATGAAGTAATGACAGAAAGAGATAGAGAGATACTTATGGAAAAGTATCCAATTTTAGCAGATATATTTGGTCCTGAGCCAAGTTCAGAAAAAAAAGAATGTTCAAACAAAAAAGCAAAGACACCACATGGTGGAAGCTCTGTTTACAATGTGTCACTAATTGATCAATTGCTAGATTCTCTTTTACCTTTTGTAATAAATATCAAAAAAGGATCAGTAGTAATCGGAACTGCATCCACTAAATATTTATTAGTCACACATTGGACCCAGTCACAAACTCTTTTACATGGTATAAAATCAGAGAACAGTTTAGATCTTTATCAACTAAGATTGAACACATCTAATGAAAATCTAAAGATGGTCTTAAGTCCAAATCCCTTGTATAAAAACATAGAAGAGATAGATCAATTGGAGTTTTCTAATGCCTTCTTAAGAAACGGGAAAAATATTATAAACTTTATCAAGCATAAAGTTTCACATAAAATTGATAGAATAAAGCATAGGAGAGCTAACTTGAAGAAGACTATGGTTGAGCAAAGCCATGAATGGAGAGGGTTGGCAATGTACACTCACATGATAAACTTTGATGAAAGAAGAGATGATTTGACTGATATTCATGACCAGTCTCATTTAAACAACGACAATGAGAACCCTTTGCCATTTGTAGAAGAATACGCAAAGTACTCAACTATTTTAGAATGCTCTAACTTATCTCATGTATACTACTTTGATATTCCTGGTTATGTTCCTGACACAGTAACTCCTACCATGACTGATTATCAAGGTCCAGATATAGGTAACAGTGGAAGTGCACCTGAGATGAGACTAGACATTCAAATGTCTGACTCTCAAATATTTATAGGACCATGGGCATACAGAAATATAATGCCAATTATTACTTTGTTGTTTCCTGGACATTCCAGAGACAACAAAGTTGCAGAAATTTTGAGTCCTGGGGATAGAAGAAAATACACCAGATTCAAACTTTTTATTGATATTCAAGAAAACTGCAATTTTAGAATCCCAACAAGAGAAAAGAGTAAAGATGCCGAATTTATTAGAGAAACTGAGTCATTTCAAAACTCAAAAATGAACTCTAATATTCCTTTGCCTTTATCAACAAAGTTAATTCGTCCTTATGGATGGATAGACCTTGARGTWTCTGAAGGAAGTTCGTTTTTCTTTGATTTCAATTACTTTCCCATAGATGGAAAAAATAAAGGTTCCTACAGATTTGATCTTATGGAGCCAAAAATTACCACCAGTGTCAACCATGAACTTCTATACTCAGCTGAGTTTCACAGTTTGATTTGGGAATCATTTGCACCATTGATACGCGAGGATACTATAATCAACTGTATCAACCAAACAACAAATAACTCTAAATGTAATTTGTTGAGGGAACACATAAACTTGATAACCGATTTGGCAAATGATTTTGGCTTACCAATTGAAAATGTCAGCTTAGAAGACCAATATCAGACTTTTTCTCCACAAGACTATAACTTTACATGGAGATTTAAAGACGGTTACAATTTGATGGTTGCTGTAAATGACGAGAATATAATAAACTCGGCATCTGATTACGGTGAAAATAATATTATATCATTTGTGGGAGACTCAAGTGAGCTGGAACTCAACCTTCCTTTTAAAATGTTACAACAAACCTCTAATAATGTCGATTTCAGTCTTAAAACCAAGTTTTATGATGTTTGCTTAAATACCCCTTCTTACAGTACTATAAGTGACTTTTCTGAAAACAACAGAATTGCCAGAGGTAGAAATTTTGATGTATCAGGCCATTTTGAGTTCTTCAATGGGCTAAGCTTTGGTAATATCGACAATTTAGAATTAGTTTTTGACACAGAAGAATTRAATGTTCTCTTTTATGGGTTTGTTATCAAGTATTTTACGAATTTCTACGAGAACCTSTTTGGAGAAACCTGCAAATTTAAAACAGCAGATGAGTATCAAGAACAAATCTTTCAAGATAYCAAGCATGTATCGRATGTCTTCTCAACTAMTATGGATCAGAGCGATTGGAGCTCAGAGAGTACAAAGAGGAATACAGAACCGGTAGCTAATGTTTCAGAAAAAGATTCTAGTGAGTTTGATGCCCMCAAWTTGGATGATCAAAATGACTCCAACACTTTAGCCTTGAACAAAGAAGATTTAAAGAGAACCGAAAATGAACTTGATATTACAGTGAAATTCAACATTCGAACAGCAAACATGTATTTCCCTGAAAAACTTTTGTCTGTTGGTGATTCCATAAGTTTGCATACTGAAAACATGGAAGTTGACATCAGGGCAKTGGACTAYTATTTTGACTTACAAATCAATGCAGAGCCAATTTACATCTGTGAAAATGTTGGTGATTCAGAGGCAAGCACTGAAKCATTGCTGAATACGAATTTTTTCACTTCTGATAAGTTCGGTGAAGAAAAAGGTATATTAACATATTTAAGCTGTCATAATCATAGATTATCTGGTCCTGTGCCWATCAATGATTCATATTTTTCCAAATGGGACTTTTCCATAGGTAAATTGATGTTGGATGGGAATTTAAATTTATTAAAGAAGTTGATAACAACAGTCACTAATTTTGACTTTAGCTTGGATGATTTTGATAATAAACTAATTGTGGACAAAGTAGAATCATATGGCATAGAGTTTGACTCATTTGAAATTGAAGGCATTAATGTAAAATTACATGATGACGATATACTAACCAGCATCGCTGCAGATGGTATCACATTTGATTATAGAGAATATGAAAGAAATGGAAACTCAACGCTTTCGAATRTTAATGTTGAATTACTTGAGCTTTCTTGTGAAAARAGTGGTGAGYTTGTTTTTAACTTTTCAACTGAAATCGATATGGAAAAGACATTTAGATATGCTAATTATAAAGAAAGAAAAGAGAAGCAAAAATCTTTATTATTAAAAAATGATGCTCCATTCCACAGAATTTGGTTTTTATTACCTCTCGAATTTAGAAACTACTATATCTATCAAAATTCCTTGGGATTTGTCAAAACCGGMCAGTCGATTCCAAATTTACCAATTCCTGTTACAAATGAGACTGGTGATTCAATAATTGAAGATTACATCAATTTCGCCAATTCTAGACAATTWYCTTTAGAGGAAAGAAAGCAAATGTTTAGAAAGAAAATCTTGGCTACAGAAACAATGGATCTATTYCCACTAGATAACACCCCCATAAGTGATATTGCAGATGGTAAAAATAAGAAAACAATGAAATTAAACTTTAATAATTTAGCCATGTACTTAGACATTGCTAAGTTAGATGTGTGGAATTATTTGCTACATCAGCTAACACAAAACGACTGTGAGAGTATACTTGATGCAATTTACATTGATATAATAAAGAATTTGTTCYTGAAAGAGAACACCGAAGCTTCTGATCAAATAGTGGATGTCATTTTTGAACGTTCAAAAATTAAAGTCATAAACAGTGAGTACTCTAAAGACAAGTATATTGTTATAGACACATCCCCAATAAATGCTAACATTGAAGTCTTTAAGAGATTTGAATTAAAGAATAACTCTATTACGAACAGTGTTACTAAAAATATTCTCTTAGCCACAAAAAGAATGTCTCTGGCTCTATATGATGAGTGTAATGAGAATGCGGCCATGAAGAATAACATAAGATTTGTATTAGATTCTTTTAACTATCAGCTACTAAATGATGGTGAAAGTGATGTCAAGAAATTTGATTTTGGAACTTTTAACAATTTGTTAAATATCAAGGAACTGGACATTTTATTTGAGCTTTTTACACACAACATTGATGCTTTATCAAATGAGATTAGTTCTTTGTCAAAGACAGTACAAAGTATACAAAGTAGAGAAAAAGAACTAGTTTTGCAACTATTACTTGCTGGTAATCAATTTGGTATAGATTATGACCCACCAGTTATAAGCAAATTATCTCCAATTGTGCGTTTGTCTAAAACTCATGTAAGAGAAAATAGATCTTGGAGAATTTGTGCCAGATTGAGACATATATTGAAAAATGTTCCTGAAAATTGGGAAGATGAGTTTATGGACCGGATCAACAATCATGAGTTTACTCCTCAAGCTTTAGCTGTAAATGAATTCTTCAACTGCTTTAAAAAATGGATTAACATAGAAAAACAAGTCACGGAGAGTACTTATCTATACAGAAGAATATTTTTGAATGAAAACAATGTTCATGAAATTCAAACAAGCAAAAATGAGTCCTTTGAGTTATTTTTCAAGTCAATTGTATTGAGAATTTCATCTGATCAAGATGGAATTTCTGATAGCATTATATTTAAGGAGCTGAAATTGAATGTTGGAAATGATTTGGATACTAACAATAAGCTGAAAATCATATCTGAATTTAATTTCGTTGGTGGTAGAATTGGTTTAGGTACAATATTGTTACTTGAAATGAAAAATAAGATTATGATGAAGTTCAGTGAGAAAAAAATTGTTGTTAATCTTGACGATTCGTTGGTTAATGACGCAAAGTCAGAAGTTTCAGCTGGTGCTAGTTTGGTCTCTCATGTTAACGAATTACTGAAGGTAATGCTAGCAATAACTATAAAAAAAGTGAAATTAGACTTTGATTTGGATAATCAAGTCTTTGAAGTTATTAATCACGAGACACAAATGAACGTCGATTTGAATGGATTAGATGACTTCACAGCAAATATTAAGTCAGGATTGACTAATTTGGCCTTCAAAAGAAGACACTATTGCTTACTCAAGAGTTCTATTTCTGATTTCAATATGGACGCTCAAAGGCTTTATAATGAAATTAATAGTAAACATGAGCTTAACATAAACACTGATATTAACACATTTAATTTGATCAATCCTGAAGACACTGTGAAAACAATATTCATTTTAGAGAATTTACATGCTACCTATCAAAAGTATAAACAAACTGTCAACGATTTGGTATCAGATAAATCTGATATGGGAAAGAAAAAGACTGACTCTGAATTTAGCGATATTTTATTCTTTAAAGGAACAATCAAAAACTTCAAAACAAGTACAAACGTTTTAGAGCCATTAATTGTTGAGACTAAAACTTCAAATTTATGTCTCTCTGTAGACAATGCTCAAGATAATGTTAGAATGATATTAGATGTTGAATCGTTTACCGCTGACATCTCATCTGTTAATTCGGTACATCACTATTTGTTAATTACTCAAAAGAAGCTGCATATTATCACGTCTATTGGCAACGCATTCAACAACAAGAAAACAGTTTGTGATTTAGACTTTGTATTAAATAAGTGTAAATTTTTGGTTTATGATATGAGATCCACWGGTGAACAATTAGCTAGTGATTTGTTGAAAGTTGTTGAGCAAATTGATTTTWTCAAGGATAAAATTAATAATTCTAGAACAAGAAAAGATTCTGCTTCTTCGAATCTAGAAATGAGAACTGAACAGAATGTTTTATACAACCTTGGTATAACTATTGATTATATTGGGTTCTTATTTGATTTTTCTGCTCAACAACTTATTTCTGAAATGAAGAAAACTGTAATAGGTGTCAAAAATTATAAAAATATGGATGATACTGAATTAACTGATATTCTGCATTCTTTATGGTACTATGCTATTGACTCTCTATCTGTTTCGATCAATGATAAACTGCTAGATCATTCACAGTCTAAAGTATTTGATACTTCCTTATCCGGATCTGTATCTGAAGCAGAGGTGAGACATAAATTGGATTTGAATTTAGAGAGTAAATTCTTCAATGTAATGTTTACACCTTACTCTTTTGTGAGAATGATGTGGTTCATTAACCAATTTGAGTATGCTTATAACATCATGCAAAACGATGGTATGTTCAATAGAAATGTTGTTAAGCAAAACTCAAATGATTATCAACTGGGAAGTACTGCTACTTTTTTGGAAAAATTCAATAATATAAATTTTGTCTCTAAAGATCTTGCTCTTGGATGGATTTACTCCAATCAAAGTGGTAATGAAAACAATTGGACAGAAAATGGTCTTGTATTTGGATACGAATCGATAAGCTTAAGCCATCATTCAATGTTGGGTAAGGTTGTTTTGAAAGACTTATACTTTGGTGTAACACCGTTTGCCAAATATTACAATTTCTACAATGTCATGAAATCAATAAACTTTATTAACTTTGTTAAACTGCCTGTCTTGAAAACTGATTACAAATCCAGTACTATAAGCTTGAAAAGTTTTAGAAATTTGACAATAGATGTTTTTGGTGATAATGTTCAGATGTTTTTTGGTGAGAATGTCATTTCTGTTGTTGAGAATATCTTAGAGTCTATTTATGATTTGAAAAAAATGGAAAGTAGATATATAAACAAAAAGCCAGTAATGAAAAAAAAGGAAGGCTTTACAAATGTCAGTGATAACATCAAGTTTTTTGAATCAATGGGATTTTACGAGATAGAGTGCAGTGTTTTATTCAGTGGCGGTTTCTGTAGCATCTTGTCACATAAAGATTTTTTAGATTYGAGAGAACCAACAATTGTTTTACATTCTCCTAAGGTAACGATGGATTTGGCTTATGAGTTTAAAGAAAAGCATAGATTCAAACATGTTATATTGCTGAATATAAAAGTTGATGACTCTGAAAATATATTGTATCCAACATCAGTTCCGGTATTCCAGAGAATTGCCAAAGACACTCTTCTTCTAGATGCATTTTTGAAAAATAATGAGAATGCACAAAATGATTTCAACGTTCTCAAGAGTCCTATATTTGAAAATGATGTTCCAGCAGAAACTGCAATTGACTTCAAGAATATGTTGGAAAATTTTGACATTCACTGTGGTGTCCATTGTGGATCTCAAGAGATAGCATTAACCTGTGAACCAAAAGCTAAAGTTCAAGCTGTTTTGGGTGTTAAGAGAATGATATTTACCGCTGATAATACGGATGTTGATGGTGGAAGATGCATTTCTTTGTTTTTTGAGTCTGAAAAACTTCTCACTAAGATTCATCATATTTTCTCTGATAGCATTAGCACACACTTCCAACTGTCTAAGTTCAGTTTGCATGGGTTTCTGTCTGCTGATCATAAGTCAGATCAAGAGAATCTATTTATAACCACCGCTAACTCATTAGATGCGCATATTGATATCACACAAATTCAAAACTTGAATCTTTTCTTTGATATATGGAGTACTAATTCAAGTTTGACGAAATTTGAAGATAGAGATACTAGCAATTCAATGAAACCAGAAGTACATAGTAGAACTGATGATATTGTCTCTACTGATTATAATACAGTATCACTATTGAGCATTTTTGATAAATACTATACAGAGTCTACTTTTGCAATGTATGCYATGTTCATACTAAAAGATGTAAAGTGTATTATTGACTTTGGCCCAGCTTTGGGTTTAGTCACTTTAGATGGTAACAAGTTGTGGTTTGAATTCACTCAATATAAGAACTGGTCTAAAGAATTAGCTTTGAATTTGAACAAGATTTCATTATCATCCAAGGGTAGACTGCAAGGTTTGATAGAACTACAAGGATTTAACGTTGAAACTTTACTAAGATTCCAAAATTTGACCGATTTTGCAAAATGTAACTACAGTTTKTTAGATTCTATGCCTGATATGGAATTAAGTGTTCAAATGCAATCTTTGAAATCATCATTGTCATTTGACTATCATGCATTTTTGCTAACTGAGTTTTCTGATTGGAGCTTCAAGATATTGAATGAAAAAGAAAATGGTGTACCTACGATCAAGACCTTTGTTGAGTTGAACACAATTGAACTATATGCAACTGCTTTGGTGACAGCTAACTTGTTGAGTATTCATAGCAGCTTTGAAAAAATAAAGTCTGAAAACTTGAGATCTTATTATGATACGCTATATGATTCCAATACGGTAACTAATGTTAATACCAAGCTCAAATCTTCAATCCAAACATACTTAGAAAATATCAAGAAAACGCTTTACGTTAAAATAGGAAACATGTACATTCAAATTTCTCCACATAGTTTGAGCTACCCACAAGTATTAATTATTGAAAATAAAAATACAGTTCTAGATTTTGCCAGCTATGGTGTTGAAAAAGTATTCAATGAAGTTGAGATATCTACGGAAGAATTGGTTGGAAGAGTTGCCAAATCTGCTACAGAGTCAATGTCGGAAGACGGATTAATTGGAATWCCTATAAGTAAGTATCAAGAAAAGGCTAAGCAAAGTACAGGCGGAACCATAGTCAGCTTCCCWGCTATCATGACAAAGATGTCAACGTGGAACGCAAAAGATTCCAACACYGTTGAGTACATCTACAATTCTGTTTTCGGAGGGCTTGTTAGTATAAAATGGAATTTAGGTCCAGTTGGATTTATTAGAGAAATTTGGTCTACACATGCCGTTGCCTTRAAACAAGTCAACCAAGCTAGAGTTGAGTTTAGTTTGAAAGAAGAAACTGAAGAGAAAAAGAAAACRTCCTTCTTTGAAGAAGAGAACATTGATGAGAGAATTAAAGAGATTGAATTGAATGACAGATTTGAGTTCAAGCCATTGGTTGTTCCAGTCATCGATATTCCAAATCTAAAAGATTTGGGAAATGCAACTCCCCCTCTAAAGTGGTTTGGAATTAATAAGGAAAAATTCCCAGGTGTCATTTATGAAACCATAAATGAACCTCTRGGCAATCTGATGAAACAAGTCGAAAAAGAATATGGAAAGAAGATTGAAAAAATGTAAAAAACAAAAAACCAMTTGAACTTTTTTTAAATAGGATATATATGAAATAAGATAATTAACGTTGTGATTAATTAAAGAAATCAATGTTTTCGATAGTGGTGCTCTTGGTCATATTCTCATTCTTGTAGATACCCACTAGTCTTTCAGCCAATTCAAACATRTTGTTTCTCAAGGATATAACAATGAATTGAGCGTCTTTGGTTCTATCCTTGATGTAATTAGCCACAATGGACACGTTCTTGAAATCCAATGCTGCATCAATTTCATCCATGATATAGATAGGTGTGGGTTTGTAGTTGTGCAAGGCAAATACCAATGCAAGCGATGATAATGTCTTTTCTCCACCAGACAAATTTGAAATGTTTCTCCAAGATTTCTTAGGAGGCATGACACTGAATAAAATACCTTCTGAAAACGGATCAATGGAGTCAACCAGCTCCAATTCAGCATTACCACCCATTGTGATCATTTGATACATTTCCTTTAACGACTGTGAAATAATGTTAAAGCCCTTCATAAACTCATCGTATCTATTTTTCTTCAACTCTTCGCATTTGGTCTTAACATTATCTCTGTTTATAATAGCATCATCCAATTCTTTCTGCTTGACTTTGAAATTCTTGTAATTTGTCACATAATCATCTAATGCAGTTAAATTAACAGTTGATTTGTTTAAGAATTCCTTTAAGCTAGTAATTTCCGAGGCATATTGACTAATATCCAACTCGACAACATTGTAACTCTCAATTTTTAAAAATTCAATATGTGATAAGGGAACAAGCTGAGTTTCTGGCTTTGTAGTCTCCTTTTCAACATCCATGAAATTCTCATTATTTTCCTCTTGTTTGGTTACAACAAATGGTTGAATTTTTTCATGAGTTGTCTCAGCTGAGTCTTCTTCAACATCCATTTCATCAAGGCTATCATTTTYCGGTTGAGAGACAAGTTTATCTTTAGGAACAGTTACCTGTTTTTCTGGCAAGCATGATAAAACTTCTAAAGCTTCGTAAACATCTCTAATTTTCAAGTTGCTTATTTCCTCTTTAGTCTTATTGCATTTTTCAACAAAATTGGAACGCTCATTCAAATTAGACGTCAAAGCTTCTTTTATTTGGAAAATTCTATTTCGAGTATTTGCAATTTGCTCCTCAAAGTACACAACTTTTTCTTCTAGTTCTACGTTGACAGTTTGGAGTTGAGAAACTTCGTCAACAAATTCTGACTTTTCAGAGTTTAATTTCTGCATCTCATGGTTACATTCAGCTACTTCCCTTTCAAAGGCTTTCAAGACATTATCAGAATTCTTCAGCTTTTCACTTAATGTATTGATAAGTCTATGAGAATTTTCCTTGTCAGTAGATTTTTTCTTAATCATTAATTTGTTTTTCTTTATCCTTGTAGTTAATTTGTTTGATTTCAACTCATTTTTAGTAATCACATCTTTTTGTTGATCCAGCTCAAACCCTCCGAGCTCGTTTATTGCCAATCTCAAGCTTTCAATCTCTTTTGTTTTTGGAAGAATATTGAACTTTATGGTTTCTATTTCTTTTTCCTTTTCTTTTATAAAGCTTTCAATGCTAGAAATTTCATCTTCAGATGTGTTCTCCGAGTTTGAAGTCTGCTCAGCTGCTGTCTTCAATTGCTTGTCTGTGGTATTTAATTCATTTAAAAAAGATTCTACATCAAATTCAATTGATGAAACCTTAGTCTCTAACTCTGGTATTTCAATTGATGAAGAGTCTATTTGCTCCTGTAAGACATTAACTTCCCTTAGCATATTTTCGTATTCAGCATAAGAGGATTTGTACAGATTTTCTAACCTTTTCAACTCTTCTGGAGTCATGAATAGTTGTTGCAAGCTGTTTTCATTTTCATTTCTGGAATTCATTGTCTTCATCAAACCTTTAAACTTCTGTCTACCACCACCAGACATAGTACCTGAAACATCAATCAGTTTCCCGTCAATGGTAACAACCCTGAGCCTTCTTTGGCCACTGTATGCAATTTTTTTTGCCTCATTCAAATTGTTGGCCACTACTGTATCTCTCAAAATACTGTAAAATGCAGGTAAAAGCTCCTTCTTGCTAGGTTTAATTAAGTCAAACAGTCTGTGTGAGTTTGGTGGGAGTATTTTACTGAAATCCCGATTCATTGCATTTTCAAAATTTGGCAATTTTTCCAATAAGATGAATCTGGAGTAACCTAATCTGTTTGATCTCATATACTCAATACACTTCTGTGCACAATCAACAGTTTGGACAACTATATCATTAAGTCTTGGCGCAGCGGTTGAAACAGCAACATCATATTTATTGTCAATGACACCCAGGTCCCCCAATCTTCCATAGAACCCAGATATTCTACCTTGATCTTGGAGTTTGGATAAGGCATTAATGATTTTATTGCTTGTTTCAGTTGTGCTAATATTGCTCTTACCCTCTAGATACTTTTGTTTGTTCTTGTTGTATTCTGCATCAAGTAAATTAAGCTCTTTTTTCTTATTCTTAAAATCTGCCAAGCATTTGACTTTGACTTCATTTTTCTCTTGGAAGGTAGTCTTTAATGATTTCAATAATTTCTCACTGGATTCTAGTTTATCCTTAATTTCCTTTTTTTTATTTTCCAAAAAA
This sequence comes from Hanseniaspora opuntiae, assembly GCA_001749795.1. NCBI lineage: Eukaryota > Fungi > Ascomycota > Saccharomycetes > Saccharomycodales > Saccharomycodaceae > Hanseniaspora > Hanseniaspora opuntiae. The sequence continues at coordinate 405,635 of LPNL01000006.1, forward strand.
CTAACTCTTTCTTTGTGCTTGTTTTTTCTTTGTTTTAACAACTGTATTTCTTGTCTCTTTAAAATAATTTCTGATTCCAAAAGAGTAATTTTCTGTTGTTCGGGAGCTAATTCTTGTTCTTTATTAGTTAGGTCTTTTTCTAAATTGAAAGACTTGTCTTTTAAAGCTTGTTTTTTAAGCTGATAGCCCTTTTGCAAATCTGTTATTTCAGATTTCAAAGTGTTTAGATTTTCTGAATCTTTTTCAATATCTTCTTCAAGTTTAATTACTTCTGAGTTGATTTTTTCTAAGTTTGCCTTTGCTGCTCTTAGAGAATCTTGGTCTTTTATCTGTGTTTTTTCATGATTTTTTATCTTTTCTTCAGTAGAAATTCTGTTCTGCGACACATTCTCCAGTTTTTCATTTAATTTAGAAATTTTGGTTTCAATCTTACCAATTTTATCCTTGTTGTGCTCAAAATCATCTTTAAACTTTTCTGAATCTACAGTGAATTTCGACAGTTCATCTTTTTTTGAAACCTGTTCTTTCTCTAGTTCATTAATTTTAGAATTCAATTTTTCTATATGACCTTCCGTAGACTCCATTTCTAATTGCAATTTTTTAGCAGTTAACAGTACTAACCGCCTTTCTTTCGTTATGTAGTTCAAACTTTCATCTTTTCCGGCTTCTAAAGATTTTAAATCATTTTGAACTATTTTCAATCTATTATCTTTGTCCAAGCATGTCTCATTCAGAGTTTCTAACTCAACCAAACAAGATTCAATTTCAGGTTTGTATTTAGAAGTGCCAATTATATCCTCCAAATACTCTAAGATTCCATCATCTCCCTCCTTTTCAGCTTTGGGTTTCATTTGAGCAATACTTTCTACTTCTCCCTGAAGAATTAAGAATCTCTTATGATCAAGATCAATCCCTTCTTTTTTGAGAAGCTCAGTAACATGTGTGTATGAGCTTTCCTTACCATTTATATAGTATTTAGATGAGTTGTTCTTGAATGCCTTTCTGGTAACCACAAGTTCGTCTTTGTCCAAATTCTCCTTTTGAAACCCATCTCTATAATTGTATTTAAAGTGAACRTCAACACTGCAATAGTCCAAGTTAGGATAGTTTTCCGATTTATGAATAAGTTCRCTAAGTCTACCCTGTCTCAACTTACTKGCTCTAAAACCAAACACAAAAAGCATTGAGTCAATGACATTGGACTTTCCAGAACCATTTGGCCCAACAACAGCAGTGAAATTTTCATTGAATGGCCCAACTATTTGTTTATTTGCATACGATTTGAAATTAGTTAGAGTTAAATGGCTTATGAATAGCCTTCTCCCACCAGTTTTTATACTTTGGGTTTCTCGTTCCATAGCATGGTTTAATTTATGAATTGTGTTGTTTCTTCTTTTTGGTGAGAGTTGAACTAATGATAATCTTCTGTTTGGAGATGGACTCTTTCTAGTTGGTGATAGCCTTCTGAATGGAGACACCTCTTGGGTTTTTATACGACTGGATTCGTATAGCGATCTGCCTCTAGATAAACTATTGCTATCACCGCTGGATATGTTGCTAAATGTTTGCTGAGGATTTATGTTAAAGAATTGACTGCTTTGTTTTTGAGGAGATCTCAAGATGGTTTCTACAGTTATATCATCATTCTTTGAAGGCTTCAAGCCCGGTGGAGTTGTAGGATGTATCTTTCTTTTCTTAGTACTAGAGCTAGATTTCTTTTTTGTAGGTGTGCAATTGGATGTCATCTTGCTACAATATTTTGGGGTTATTTTTTGGTGTTTGATTTTTTTTATTTCCTTCATTAACTGTTCATGATGTCTTTAATGAGATGTGTCCGTTTTTGTTGTATTTGTTTTGTTTTGGGKKTTTTTTTTTCATTTTTTAGCGCGTTTTTTTTTTTGAAGCCTTTGTTACCCCATCAGTACAAACATAGCTCTATTTTGGGAAATAGCAATTTCTTAGGTTTGCTGGTTTCTTATTTTTCCTTTTCTCAAAAAAAAATTTTTGGAAAAAAAAAAAAAAATTTCACAAACAGAAATCTTTGAAGAGAAACAATTTATGGTGATTTAGGTTTACATCAAAAAAAGCTACATTTAGATACTAAAACCAAGTAAAACTTCATTGATTAAACCAAAAACAAAAACAACTTTGGCTTTTTTACACATCCCAAGATGATTTCCAGTGTCAGACAATCAAAAAGACATTTTTCCCAAGCCGGTAAATTATACAAAGGTACCTACAGCTTAGTTAACCCAACCCATCATATTGAAAGATATGACAAGCGTGTATTAATGGAATCCGCAGATAGCTCCAAAACACCTTCAAATGATATCAAAGCTAAGTGTTACATACCACTTGATGTTAGACAAGACAGACTAAGTGAACATTATTACAACTCTGTTCAATCTGATATGTTATTAATGGCCTATGACCATGCAGAAACCTTCACTCCAGGTCCTATCTACCGTGAAATAGACAACTTATCTAATCCATATCTAATTAACAAGACAAAATCATCTTTATACGGTAAGAGTGGTTCATTCTTAGATAGATACCCAATCACTCCAAAGAATATCCCTGAACTTTTGAATGTCGAAGTTTCATGTATTGCCAAGGATGTCAATGTTAACAAGTATAACTACATCACTGCCAAAGCCTTAATACAACAAATTACCAATGTGCAACCCCAAAACGTTGTTGTTTCTGACAGTGACCATAACATGTACTTAAGAGTGGGATCCATTCTAGGTGGTAAAGTAGATCTTTTCGGATATGACAAGTCCCAATTTTTACTGACTCTTAATGAGTTGATTTTCCCTAAAGACGAAAACTTCAGTGGTATTCCAGAACACCTGGCTGATCCTAAGGGTCACATAACTTTGCAATTGAGCTCAGAGCAAGTTTCATTTTTCCCTGAAATCATGAGTGATAAAGATCTWTGGGACAGTTTATTAGGTATGACAATAAAAATCAATACTACTGCTCAAGACCCAGCTTATACAAAGATGTTGCTAAGTGGTTTAGGTTTCCCATTCCGTGCTGAAGGTCCTTTAGAAGAGCCAGAGAGAGTTTAATTTAACAATATATATACGCTATCATTGTAAATAATTTGTGGGAAGATGGAAAATAACAATTCATTCTTCCCTCCATTTGATGTATAAAAAATAAACGTTTTGTCTTTTAATGTTTTGAATTAACAGCTATATAATATACAAATTTGAACAAAATTAAATAGAAGAATCAGATTTTGTCTAATTTCATTTTCTTAACATTTTTGGCAACCATAGCAATACGTTCACCTAATGATAATGCTAAGCCTTGGCCTTCTGATCTGATTCTGACATTACCTACTATTTCTCCAGATTCCGGCAACTTTTCTATACAAACATTGGCCAATACTTCCTCACCAAAGGATGACTTGGCAAATAGGTTACATGATAGGAATCTGGCAGAGGCATCCCCTTCATCAACGCCATTGATATCGTTTTTGTTCAAAATCTCCATGTTGGTGAAATCACACAGCTTGTATAGATATTCTTGGCAAGTTGCGAAGTTGCTGGTTTTGACATTGATTTTGTTTTCCCATTCAAACTCATTCCACATGACTCTGAACTTGTTGTCATCCTTCAAGTCTTGCTTCTTGATGTAATCCATTATGTTTATGTGGACGTCGTTCATGATGACATACTTGGAGTCATCTCCATGAGCACCATCGTAGATGATGTTACCAAAAATAACACCAGTGTCAGCACTGCTGACTTTACAGTTGATGATGAATCTGTGGAAACCGTGAGCAATAACATTGATGGATGATGGTTGCTCCAAGATCTTGACATCACCTAGTGTGGAGAATTGCAAGTGTAAGTTCTTCAAAGTTTCCTTGGTTTGGTTAACAATTAATAAGTCCAAAGTCAAGTCAAAYTGGTTGGTCAATATACAGGCTTCAGCATAAACAGGATCAGAAAAACCTGTTAATTGAACAATCTTGGCTAGCTTTGATGTTGCTGTGGCCTTAACACTGGCATCAGAAATACTGGAAACCTTAGAAGACTGTTTGGATCCACCAACAGCGTGACCTATGTCCTTCAAAATGGAATTCTCAGCCAATTTGGAGTTGGAACTTCCTGGAAGCAATCTGAAGCCAATTTGGGAATCAACATTGTAGCTTTCACTCTTTGGAAGAATATCGCCTTTGCTGTTCTTCTGTAGAACGGCTTTAGAGAACTGTAAGGACTTAAATTGTCTTTGGAAGGCATCCATGGTGGTTTGTAAATACAAAGAAATCATTTCGTTGACCACATCAACAGARTTCAAGTTCAATAAAATTTCTATGTTTTGCATGATTTTTTCCTTGGAATCTTCATCTATCTTCTTGCCTACAAGAGCTTCATTTTTGTATCTGATTATGCTGATCAACATCAAAATGGCTTCTTGCTTCATACCATTGACAACTGGTGATGACTTGATATTTTCTTCTGTCAGTGGAGACAAGGAAATGGCTTGTAAGATAAGCTTGACAATACAAGTGGATACTATGGACATTGTGTAGAARTCGCCCTTTCTTAAGAATAGCTTCAAAGGAGGTAAGTCTTCAAGACTTTCAATTGTTGTCAATTCTTCTTCATTTTCATCCTTGGTAACAACTTCTGTGTTCAAAGGAGCGTTGGAATAAGTACCATCTGGTAAGATAACTGGACCACTTGGTTGAACAGGTTCTACCTCGGCCTTGGTCTTGTTCTCAACAACACTCTTTGATGTAGTCAAGGATTCTCTTAAATGATTCCAAACAGAAACAATCAACTTCTTATCATCACAGTACTCACCCAATAACCATAAACATGATCTGTACACTCTGGCGTGTTTTATGTCCTCAAGTTTCAAGATTAACTTTTCAATTAATTGAGACTTCAAGTTGTTGTTTTTGTTGGCATCAGCCTTGGAGATAATCTTCTTCAGGAATCCAACAACTTCCAAGCAGGCAGTGGTGTCCAATACGGCCATACCATCTAGAAGCAAAGTAGCAACTTCAACAGCAACCTTGTCGTAATCAGAGGCAACTTTGGTAACGGTAGTTATTAACAGAGTTCTGTATTGGTTCAAGAATTCTTTAGACGCAACAGATTGAGACTTTTTGACATCAAATGAAACCAACAGTTCCTTCTTCAAAAAGCTTACAACTTCAACAGAGGTCTTGAAGTCAACCAAATCCAATATTAATTTCAAAGCAGCTTCAGACAAGTATGGATCGTTGCTGTTGATTACTGAAATCAAAGTGTGAATYTGTAAAGACATTTGTTGCTTGTAAAGAGTGGCCAGTTGCTCGTTGTTGGAAGTTGAAATCAAGGACTTGATTTGAGACAATAGTATCAACTTGACGTTCCAGTCAGATTCTTGAACAAATAGCTCAATCAAGTTGGAAACTATGATGTCTATGGTTTGGATCAAGTCAAACTCGTGGGAGTTGGATATCAAAACAGCAGTTAAGTTGACCAATGCCCAAACATAGTCCAATTTGACTTCTCTGTTTTCGATGGTWTCGATTTTGTTGACAATTGTGTCCAAATACATTAACTTGATTTCACTGGAGGTTAGGGAATCGAATGTATCTTCCTTTATGAACTGGGTGAATATTTCGGTTAACAATGGGTGCACGTTGTTTGGAAGAGCAGTTTCATCAGTRTCGTTGTCATCGGCATTTGAGTCAGCAACCATGGTTTCATCATTGATGGTCTTTAACAACCATTCTCTAGCAGCATCGGCATCAACCTTCCACAAGGCCAAGAAACCGTTTCTCAAAACAACACCGTCCTTTTCGTTTTGGATTTCCTTAGTTAAAAACTCATGGATGATGGCTTTGAAATCAGGAACCAATCTTTCATCAACATGGTAAATGGACAACAAGGTCAAAATGGAGTATTTTCTTACAAACTTCTTTTTATCTTGCAATAGCAAAAAGACATCATCAACAAGATGTTCCAGGATCTCTCTTTCTTTGAATTTCATCAACAATCTTAAACAAGACCCTCTAACAAAGTGGTTGACATGTTGTAAATCAGCATGTAAATTGGCAGAAAGCAGAATGAATTCTTGCTTCAATGAAGAGGTAGCTTCATCCAACTTTGGAACAACTTCCCAGTATTGGTACAGCAACTTCTTGACAGCCTTTGACTTGGAAGGCATGACGTATCTGATGATGGCCATCAACAGGTCCTGGTCATTCAGTAATGAGGCAGCTAATTCCTCTTCATTGGAGCCTGTTTTGGAGGTGGAGTAGCAGTTGACCACTGACAGAATTTCTCTCATAACAGCTTCTTTTTCCTCATCGTGTGGAGACTCTAATTTCAGTTGAAAAGCTTTAGAAATAAAAGAAGGAGCGTTCTTGCTTGATCCTTCAGAGCCAGAAATGGCACTACTCTTGGAAACCAAAGTGTAAGCGATATGTGGCATAGCTTGTGTAATGGTRAAGAGTATGAAAGTTAGTTTATGTTGTTTGGTTGCAGCTATTGATATGTAGTAATCAACGTATGAAAATATCTAATCAGATCAGTGTAACGTGTTTACCAAATAATAAAAATAACAACAAGTAACACTCACACGCCCCCCAGAGAAAAAAAATACTAAGGAAAAAAAAATTTTTTTTTTTTTACATTTTGCTCGTCCTCTTCGCTTCAACTTTTTCATSCTAACACCTTAACTGATTCTTTTATTAAATCAGTATTGATTCAACAGAGTAGTGATACATACAAAAATATTGWTATCTTATTTAACTCACCAAGAATCGTAATTASTRAGATCCTTACTTACCATAYATTATGTCTTTACAATACCTAAATCCTAAGGCTGAAACACTTAGAAGAGATGCAGCTTTGAAGGTTAACTGCTCTGCTGCTGAAGGCTTACAACAGGTTCTAGAAACAAACTTGGGTCCTAAGGGAACACTGAAATTATTAGTGGATGGAGCAGGAAACTTGAAGCTGACCAAGGACGGGAAGGTTCTGTTGACTGAGATGCAGATCCAATCGCCTACCGCAGTCATGATTGCCAGAGCAGCCTCCGCACAAGATGAAATCACCGGTGACGGTACAACTACAGTTGTCTGCTTGGTTGGTGAGCTTATGAAGCAAGGATTCAGACTAATACAGGAAGGAATCCATCCTAGAATCATCACTGATGGGTACGAAATGGCCAGAGTGGAAGCCCTGAAGTTCTTGGACACTTACAAGATCGAGAAGCAAAATGCCATCAGCGACAGAGAGTTTTTGTTGCAAACAGCCAGATCCTCCTTGATCACTAAAATCAATCCGGAATTATGTGAGGTTTTGACACCTATCGTGACTGATGCTGTTTTGATTTCCTCAAAGCAACAGGAGGACGTCACCATCAAGCCAAGCTTGGACTTGCACATGATAGAGATAATGCAAATGCAACACAACAACAGCAACGACACCAAGTTGATTGAAGGTTTGGTTTTGGACCACGGTCCAAGACATCCAGACATGCCAGAGCACCTGTTGAACTGTCACATCTTGATTTTGAATGTTTCTCTGGAATATGAAAAGACTGAGGTGAACTCAGGTTTCTACTACTCATCAGCTGAGCAAAGAGATAAGTTGGCAGCTTCCGAAAGAAAGTTTGTTGATGAAAAGTTGAAGAAGATCATTGACTTGAAAAACGAGGTGTGTCCATTGGGATCCGACAAGAACTTTGTTATCATCAATCAAAAGGGTATTGATCCAATGTCCCTGGACATTCTTGCTAAAAACAACATAATGGCCCTGAGAAGAGCCAAGAGAAGAAACTTGGAGAGATTACAATTGATAACTGAGGGTCAAGCCACAAACTCTGTTGATGAGCTGACTCCAGAAGTGTTGGGTTATGCTGGAGAAGTTTAYTGTGAAACCTTGAATGATGAGAAATATACATATGTCACCAAGTGCTTGAATCCAAAGGCATGCACCATTTTGATCAAGGGACCTACATTCTACACCCTKCAACAAATCAAGGATGCAATCAGAGATGGATTGAGAGCAGTTTCCAATGTCATAAAGGATGAGTCCATTGTTCCTGGGGCAGGTGCCTTTTACATTGCGTGCAGCGAGCACTTGAAGCAGTCCATAGTGAAGAAGACCATYAAGGTGAAGGGAAAGCAAAAGCTTGGTGTGCAAGCATTTGCTGAGTCTCTGCTTGTAATTCCAAAGATTCTGATAAAGAACGCTGGACACGATCCATTGGATGTGTTGGCTCTGTGCCAAGATGACTTGGAAGAGTCCATGGATGAAACCAGATACGTTGGTGTTGACTTGAACTTGGGTGACTCCTGTGACCCTACCATTGAGGGTATCTGGGACTCATACAGAGTCATCAGAAATGCCATCACTGGTGCCAATGGTATATCCAGTAACTTGCTGTTGTGTGATGAGCTGTTGAAGGCAGGTAGATCCACATTGAAGCAATAAACCTATATATAAATTTAATCTTTGACTATTATTAAATCAGGTTGTGGTCTAAACGCTACACAAAGCTTGTTTATGGGGAGAAAATCTACGTGGAATGGATTTTGYCCCTTTGCTTAAACGCCCACTATAAAAAATTTTTAGTGTGTTTTTTTTTTCWTAAACAAAAATCAGATTATWCAGGAAGGAATATGGWTTATGTTGACACTCTTATCATATTCAATGATTAAGTGTTGTTCACAGTTTTCTATCTTTTTCTCTGCTTTTTTTCTGTAAAACCCCATCAACATAATAGCACAGATGGACTCCATAGATAGCACTTTAAGAGACCACCAGGTGTCTGCAATCAAGAAGATGCTGCTGTTCAACACAGCAGCTTCCAAGTCAACGGATGAACAGGAAATTAACTGGAAGATTCTGATTATGGACAAAACCAGCACTGGGATTGTATCATCTGTTTTGAGGGTCAAGGATCTATTGAAGGTTGGTGTCACTTGTCACACAACCTTGTTTTCTCCACAGAGACAAGCCATTCCAGACATCCCAGCTGTTTATTTCATTGAGCCAAGCAAGAAGAACTTGGAAAAGGTCATTCAAGACTTGAAGAATGATTTTTATGATGAATACTACTTGAACTTCACATCAAACATAACAAGARTCAACTTGGAGTTTTTGGCTGAAGAGGCTGTYAAGATCGGCAAGTTTGAYCAGATCAAGCAGGTTTATGACCAATACTTGAACTTTGTTGTCACTGATCCAAATGTGTTTGAAGTTGAGATGGAAAAGATATGGTCTGAGTTYAATCTGAACACATCAATCACTGAAGAGGAAATCAACGCAAAGTGTCAGGAAATCGCCTCGAGATTGTACAATGTTGTTATCACTATGAATACAAGCATCAACAGCATACCTGTCCTGAGAATCCAACCAGGAGGTCCTGCAGARATCGTTGGKAAAAAGCTGGACAGCATGCTTCATGAATATATCATAAACAGCAAACAGTTCATTGAGGGCAATGGTATGGAGAATAATGTGGCTGATTTGGACAGACCTGTTTTGGTTTTAGTTGATAGAAGCTTTGATTTCACATCTGTTTTGTCCCACTCGTTGTACTATGAATGTTTGGTGTCTGAAGTTTTCAAGTTAAGCAGAAATACCATAACCTTGCCATCTGGACAAAAAATTGACTTGGACAACAATGACTTCTTCTGGGAAAACAACAACCAGCTGCCATTCCCTGAAGTTGTGGAAAATGCTGAACTTGAGTTGAATAACTACAAAAAGGAAACYGAGGAAATCACTTCCAAAACAGGTGTCAACATTACAAACTTACAAAACTTGAATGTGGGCAAGGAYGGAGACATCCAACAGGACACAGAATTGATACAAARGGCMATGGACAAGTTGCCTGAATTAACTGCCAAGAAGCAGTTCATTGACAACCACTTCAAGGTTTTGTCTGAGTTGATCAAGGAGCTGGGTAACTTGCACCTGGACAAGTTTTATGAGGTTGAACAAGAGGACATTTTCAATGTCAAGAACAGAAACGAGTTCATCGAACTGTTGAAGGATCCAGAGGCCGGTACAGTTTCCGACAAAATAAGAACATACTTGTACATATTCCTCAAGAGTAACATGAACCACATGAAGGGCAACAGAAAGCAAGAGTTTGAAAGCTTTGTTGAGAAATGTGATGAGGTCCTAAAGACATTGTSTCAGCCCAAGGGAGAGGATGTTGATGAAGTGAGTGAAACCAACATGAAGTTGTTGGATGCAGTCAAGAACATCCACCGCTACCAAAAGATGAACAACATGACCTATTTCAATGATGACAAGCTGGCCAGCAAGGAAGCAGGCACAAACGAAGAAAACAAGAGCAAAAACGCATCCTACTTTTCCTCCAAGTTGTACGGTTTGGCCAATGACAAGCTTCAAGACAGTATGGGCTCCATCATCTCAAGAGTGTCCAACCTGTTGACCTCAGACAACGACAACTTGCCACTGACAAACATTGTGAGCAGCATCATGACATCGAGCTATGCAGACAAAAAGGAGGATGAGCTGAACAACTACGAGCAGTTGGTGGACAAGTACTTGTACTTGGATCCAACYYTGAAAAAAAACTCCAAGATTAATAGAAATAGAAAGTTCAACAAGTGTATATGCTTCGTTGTTGGTGGAGGATCATACTTGGAGAACTGTAACTTGCAGAGATATGCAAACAAAAGCTCAGACTTGAATCCAAACAGCGGAAACAGCACTGAATCTAGTGGATACAACAAGAGCTACACAAACAAGAAGATTGTGTATGGATCTACCAGTATGGTGTCACCTAATGAGTTTTTGAAGGAATTAGCAGGTTTATAATAAAAATAATAGCTTATTTTATGGATTATATAAATTTTTTTCTTTTTTTCATTTGAATTACAAAAAGCCCTGGGTGTTGGTCTTCAAAATCTCAACTGATCTGTCAAGATCCAAAAACAAGTCCATGCACTCCTCAACGTCTTCCTTTATGATTTCATCTCTTCCAGCGATTTCCATAAGAATGCTGCAAGGAGACAACAATTGCAAGGCGTATCTCAAGCCTCTCTTTTTGCTGGCTTCATCGCCTATTTGGCACAGAGCTTGCATGGCTGATGGGTTGATCTTCAAGTTCATGGATTGTGCTCTTTTGTTTATGATGGCTTCAAGTTCCTTGATGTTATATGGCTTGGTTTTGATGATCAGGCATCTGTCCAAAAGATCYTGGGGRATACCRAAYGGAGATGAAATGTCATCAGTACCATTTATGACCTGCAGACCCTGCTTGTTGGTGGCCAGGATGATCAATGGGGCCAGRTCCAGYTCTAGGATTTTGTTTATGTAGGTGAACATTTCCAAGTTCAGCATGTGGGCCTCATCAATGAACAAGACACCAGGRATCAACTCAGCTTGGTTGTTGGAGATATACTTGTGAACAACCTTGTCAACCTCCTGTCTCAACTTGTCAGTGATTTCGGTCTTTTTGTTTGCCTGTAAATTGGACATCATGGAGATGATGTCGTTTCCGTTTGAGGATGGCTTTACATTTGCCATGTCCAAGTCGTGTAARGTTAGATCCTGGATGATTTCTCTCTTTTTATAAACCTCACCTTTTGGCAGTGGAACGTACTCTTCCAGCTCAAGATCAAACTCAGTGGCAAAGGAGTCGGATCTACCGCATCTCTTGACAATCCCGGTGTTGGCCTCTATGTATATRACATCACCAATGGCAATTTTCTCCTTGACTATWGAATCGTAGATGGTAGGGTCCAATCTGAGTGTTTTGGTACCCTTGGCGGCCTTTAGGGTGATGACAACATGGGACAATGACTTGCCGTATCCCTGAATGTCCTGGCCAAGAGTGTTGTTGGACTCTTCAGGTTGAAGCTCAATGACCTCACCCTCGTAAACCTCCTTCAGTTCCTTCATTCTGATGATGATACCTCTTCTCAAGTTCATCATCAACAGCTCAGTTGGCTTGACTTCCTTGGAGTAGAACTCAGAACCAACCAACTTGATGAATGGGATGTTGGCACCTAGTTCCTTGGTCATACCATAGGCAAGGGCAGTCTTACCAGTGGACGGTTGACCTTGGATCAACAGTCCCTTGTTGTTGAACTTCTTTTCCTTGATTAGATCCAGGATTATGCTTGTKGCTTGCTTGGCTTGTTCTTGACCAATGAAGTTGTCGTTTTTAAGGTTTTTTATATGGTGGTGGATAGAAACTTGAGTTGTAGTCATTTTTKTAGYTAATAATCARARGTTGCTTATGGTTATGTTTTCTACTTTYCTRAACAGTAYTGGTACATAAACTAAGTATGGTGTTTATATTCAAACTGAATATCAAAGTGGTTTACCATCTTTTCTTTTTTTTCGCTGTAAAAAAAAAAACAAACACGGCAATGGGGGSGAAATGAGAGTGGTAAAAAAATTTTATGTACACTGGTGATGTATCCACWTGACAACTTAAAAGCAGTTTATAGCATTGGTCTTAATAGTGCTATATGCTAGAATATAAGATTGTTAAGCTTTAAATGCTGTGATAAAATTGATGCTTRGATTKTTAAAGRATAAMCCTTGCAGARTGTTACAATGGTTTTTTTAATGTGTGATGTGAGCATGTTGCTTATATCCGACAGTAATTTCAACTATACACACTGTATAATCTCTTGAGGCCTTTTATTTTTTTTTGTTCTTTGGTTCTTTTTTGGGAATCATAAACCTCAATGATTACGATATAATCAATACAMAGGTAACCAGTATAAAACGGAATTATTAAACAAAAGCTGATATATTGATGAAAAGCTTGATCAAAAAGATTGACAGCCGCATCGACAATCTCAACGAGTACAACTCAGACTCAGACTCATCTGAATCATCAAGTAACTCCTCGGAACACAGATTCTCGAATGACCACGAGCTGACACGGAAAAGAACAGTGAGCAACAAGGGACTTGTGATCAATGTGCCCAACTACTTGAGCAAGCTGAGCCCCACGCCCTCAATCAACTCCAATGATGTGTCGAGACTGATGCCGGATGAGAACATAAGCAATCGAGGAAGAACATTGTCGTTTTCACAAAGATTGAAGCAGAACAACTTACTRGTSAACAACATGAACAACATTGATGACTTGAACTATGACATACCAGTKGAGTTCAAGGAGATCATACGATCCAGATCCAACTCCAGAACAAGAACGAATAGCTTGCACAAGGAACATGTGGGGAATAAAAGCAGAACAACRAGTTTTGGAGAGCCCATGGCCAAGAACAGCATGCTAAGGAACTCCAGAAACACATCATTCACGAACCTTAAGAAAATGACGAGCAGTCTGGAYTCCATAGCATCCTTGAAGCAGTCAACATCAAGCTTGCTGACAGCATCACCAAACTCTGGGACTGTGGCWATGAAGAACTTGAAGAAGTACCTAACAACAGGMGAYGAGATGTTTTTRACAGATGAAATAAGCGATGAGGACTTGTTCATGAACAACTTGTCCCATCAACAGTTGAAGGCAAAAAACGGTGACTTAATGGTCAACATGACGTCATCAGCAAACCTGTACTCGCTGGATGACGGTACAATAATGAACGACGATATTAATGAAACAAAAAAAACACCAAAGGTCATCAGTGACAACKTTATAGACATAGACTACACAATGCCATTTGGAAGTTTGAAAAACAGGGAAGTGGACACAGAAAATGAGAGTCTGGATCTGAACACGGGGTTGACCATCAGCAATGATTTCAGCAAGAAAATCAAACCGAATGAGCATGCAGAAAGTGTCGCTTCGAACACAACAATAAAGGCAAACAACCTGAAGGCATACAAGAAAGTAACTCCAATMGACCTATATGGAGATGATGATTTGAACAATGACAGTGGTGGTAATGAGTGGTTCATAGGAAGTAATAAATGATGACAAAAGAGTCCACTCTTATCGGAAATAAGGTGTGCGCCCCCATAACTAAAATTTTTTTCTTTCTTTTTTTTTTTTCTGGATAATTTCATCGAGTTAAACGGGAACATGATTTTACCCAATCTTTCCAAAAGCCAATCTTARACAGAGTATAMAAAAAAAAAAAGSTAAGACAAACTTTGAAATCACATYACCAAGAACGTTTTAACAGAGAAAMCATATATATTCAGATACTTTTATACTTGTTATATTTGAAGTATTMATTAGTGACCGGAACTAAGCATTACTTATAAGCTACTTTAGTATCAAATAACCTTTAWCGATTAACCAATAAATAGGAGTTTTTTTTTTCTGTCATTATCATTTGCCCTTCTTTTTTTCTAATTACATATGCAATTACTTACCAATAAACACACATTCCCATACACCTTTGAAGAAACCATCGTTGCAGTATGGCAGAAGTATCCYAAYGAAATGAGTGACCATGTCAARTGTATTGACATCTTAGACAGAACCTACAACAAGCAGGAACAAAAAATCATCACTCACAGATTGATCACCTGTCAGCAAAAGATWCCTACATGGYTGGAGTTCATCATAGGGAAGGAGCTTACTCAAAGCAGAGTGTTGGAAATAAGYGAGTTGGACTACAAGAACAAGGARTTCAAGTTGAAATCATTGAACATCACTGGGGGTAAGTTCCTAAAGGTTTATGAGGAAGTCATGTACACACCAAACAAGGAAGGGAAAAACACGGAGTTCAAGCAGAATGCGTACATCCTGGGCAACACGAACTTCAACAAGATCAACAACAAAATAGAGAACTGGTCCATAAGCAGATTCAACTTCAATGCTGCCAGAGGCAAGGAGGGGTTCGAGGGTATTCTTAAGATGCTATTCGGATCCAGAGAGACCAAGTGAGTTGTTCAATCAAAATCATATATTCAATACATGTAAATAAACAATAATATAACAACTCAATCTAAGGGGTTAGTTGCTGTAACCTCTGCTAATGACTGTWTATTCCAATTCCGATAWAGTTTCTTTTTTTTTTTTCCAAATTTCTTTTCTTTTTTTTTTTTTTGGAGTTCTTTCCCGTTGTGACTGGRCAGGGATTTTACTCCATTCCATCGAAAAATAAATGAGCCATAATWTTCCTAATAATYTTTAAGAAGTAAATAAATGTCAAATGTGTTTATTTSATGGGTTTTTATACTSTTGATTTAATTGATTTCATGAGAWAMGATGRTAAACCYCAAAGCTAAATAATATATACATACATGTCCGACGCAATTAGTTTATTAAGCAAAAACTCAGAACAACAGAAAGACAGTATCAAAAATGACACACACAGAAAGAAGTCACTGGACAGAATAGAAATGATGAAGTTTCTGGAGAACATCATCCAGGAAGAGGACCAATATAGATACCAGCAGTCTTTCCAGAATGAAAACACATCAGCCATTGACTTCAACTTATCTCCAAAGAGCATTGGATCCACCCCAACGCCATTCAACAACAACAGACGRAGCTTCAGCAGATCCAACTCCATCACTCGATCAACCATACTGCAGAAGGAAACAACACTGACAAACACACTGAATGATGTTATCATCAACTTCCAGTAYGACAACAGACAGAACTCCATAAGAATCATGGACGAGGAGCGTGAGAGACTGAGACAGTTGATATACAACGACAAGAACGAAATCATACCGCCAATGTTCATGCAAAAGCGAGAGAAGCCGAAGTTTGAAAAGACAAAGAGAAGACACTCAAGTGTCATCAACGATGTCACACCGGAGCCTGAGGAGAAGAACCCAAAGGTCGTTTTCAATAATGCCTTTGTGGAGAAGACCAAGAGTATCCCCACACCAGCATTGAACTCCCCGCTTCTGCAAATCCAYAAGGACGATGAGATGTTGAAGCTGAAGACGAAGCTGATGCTGTTGGAAAGCGAAAAGGAACTGAACATGAATAAAATCAAGGGCCTTGATAAGGATCTAGCGGAAAAATCAGAACTTATCAATGACCTGAAGCAAAACGAACACAAGCTGCTAAACCAGCTCAACAAGGATAAAATCCTGATTGATAAACTAATCAAGGAATTGGCATCAAAGGACAAACAAAACTTCATACTAGCACAGCGCTTGAAGAAATAGTTTATGTATTGTTTTATAAATTAATAATTTAAACTTTTTTAATAAAAAAATATAAAAAAAAAATAGTGTTGGTTTTGTAAATAAACATAGATTAAACAATTTCTCTATGCAGCTTTCTTTAGAAAACTACACAATTAATTCATATATAAAAAGAAAGAATTCACTTTACATTTATTTGGCAAAAGAAGAGTGACACTTACCACAGTAGTATCTGTCTTGGTGGTTGGCCAAGAAAACGGCTGGACCACAGTTGGTACATTCGTTTCTTAACTTTTCAACGTTACCGTCGGAGTCAACCTTGAAGAAGGTTAAGATRGACATCTTGACCTTCTTTCTTTGGTGCTTGATCTTCTTTGGGGTGGTGTAGACTTTTTTTTTTCTCTTCTTACCACCACCTCTTAATCTCAAGACTAAATGCAGGGTGGATTCCTTTTGGATGTTGTAGTCAGATAAAGTTCTACCGTCTTCTAATTGCTTACCAGCGAAGATTAATCTTTGTTGCTCAGGTGGGATACCTTCTTTGTCTTGGATTTTAGCCTTAACAATGTCGATGGAATCAGAAGATTCGACCTCCAAAGTAATGGTCTTACCAGTTAGAGTTTTTACGAAAATTTGCATTTTGTCGGCAGGGTTATGAAATCTTTGCTTCTTTCAAAATGTAAATACTTGGTGAAGAAGAGAGAGTTTTTTTTTATACTATTATAATTASAGAAATTATTAAAAAATGTGAAAATGTGTAAAGAAGATTTTATATAAAAGTGTAARGAGACAAAAAATGATTGAAGTATACGGCTTGTTCCATTTATTTTTTTTTTTTAATCGTTTTTTTTTGGGTCCGTGAAACRTTTGCAAGTCAGAAAATTGGAATGTGATGTCGATATGCCCCAATCTAGTAATCCTCTTTCCTAAAGAAGTAATATGTTTTTTATTATTTTTTTGTAGCAAAAAAAAAAAATATTTCTTCTACAAATGTATATTCTGCTTGTTTCAACCGTATTAATTAAATGTTTGTCATATGATGTGACATAACTGTTATCGTCAAAGTACAAAGTGCCTTTGCAACATATTCAATTTTAKCCTTAACTGTAGGATTCTCTCTGTATAAACAACATGATATCTCACTCTACTTATCATTTTGACCCTTAATCYTGAAAWGTWGTAGTGGRGTATATCTTGYATACTTTCTCTTACCTCGTATTCCTTGACCGCTGTGTTTCTTCAGCTTGTGTTATTATCYCTTAAGAACTWTATCAATTTGKAAACTGCCTTYRMTTTACAGCCARWTGTACTGCAAAATTGAMTTGATAATCAACGCATTGTTATRAAAAACATTATCAAATCATTGATATAAATATGTTTACAAGTTTTTAAATTATTAACGTTTTTTAAACAAAGCTRTTGTWTAACCTTTAAATTAARGTATATAAATTTTATTTAAAAATGTAAAGTTATGRTTAAACAATTTGGGTTGTTTACAGTAGATCACGTGCTAAAACTATTTTGGCTTGTAATTTTTATTATTGGAAAAAAAACAACAACAAATCACACCCACAAGAATCAATACAAACAAAGCAATCGTCATTTATATATATAAAAAGCAATCTAATCATTAACACCACAGACAACCTCCAACAACATGAATAACCTTTTTGAGCTGGACACAAAGTGGAAGAACATAATCAATTACAATGACACATTCCTGAAGGATTATGAAATAGGGACTGATCCCAGCATAGATAAAACAGTCATAGCATTTCTCAATRACATGTGCAACAACTTAACCAACGAAACATTTATAGARGACAGCAAAATCATTGATCCAAAGCCATACATAAGACTTCTTGAGAACTGTAACAAGGAGATCATGAAAAAGCTAGCWGAAAATTCACTGGACAACTACAAGCACAACAAGGAAACTTTAAACGAAAGAGAGTTTGAAGAAAATATAAAGCCAAAYTTTGACATGTTGAAAAAGAACTATGCCTTTCTAGAACAAAAAATGAACAAGATTYTRATAAACAACAACAACAAGGGATTATTGAACCTGATTCAAAGTCTTCAATTGAAATTGGAAAAGCATAATGGATACAAGCAAARTGTTGATCTATTGCAACACTACTTATACTTYTTCAAACTGGCTCAGAATGTTGATACCTCAGACAAGGACTCCTTAGAGGATCTTTATGAAACAAATGTTTCARGCATATACAAGTTTGAGATATCAGAGCTGGACAAATTGCAAATAGAAAGACAATCTGTAACCAATGAGGACATGTGTGTTGTCTTGCAAAAACTGGTGACTTTATCAAAGAAACTTGAACAAAAGAATCCAAAGCTATCAAAAACCACATTTTTGATCAAYTACATAATGAAAAACTTTGAGAACTCAATACTGGAGGATTTCTCTTTGCTGCATGAGAACTTGTACAACAACCACGAACATGATACTGAGGTGATTTACCTAGGATTGAACTTGATAATAGACATCTACAACAAAATGAACATGGACAACAACTTSATTGATGTATTTGTGGACAAGCATCCATACCTATCAAGTATCACTCCTGATCAATTCCAAATGTTTTCAACAAGTTTGACCACACCGAATTTCAATATCAATTTGAATGACATAGATAATTATAATGATGAAAAATTTGTGGACTTTTTGGACAACAARATCYTAATGATYATACAAAGAGAAAGCGAGATCATTCAAAAGATTTTTGAAAAAAAGGAGAAGCTTTATATTGACACAACTAGCAGATTTATCCACAAGGTTCTCATGGACAAAGTGAAGCCTCTRACTGTAAAGATCATAAACAATKCAAARAATAGAATGAGTGCAGAGAGTTACTTGATTATCTTGTACAATCTGTCCAAAATTTTGAAGCACAGACTYRGTGATTTGAATGAAAGGTACATGTTYACMAAGGACATCAACGCCTTTATTAACAATGAGCTGTTGAAATTCACCACCAAGCAGTGTCAAATTGACTTGAACAAGGCCTTGAATATCATATTTGACAAGGAATTGACATACATAACAGCCCAAAAGTTACCATCATCATCGCTGAATGGAGTCAAGGAGCTATTAAGAAAATACGAAAGCAAGGACTTTATCCAAATAATCAACCACATCAACCTGATAAACGTTGAGGAACAAAGCAACAACAAGTTCCAGAACTTGAGTCAAAARACGATGACCCARTTCAACTCTTTGTTAAAACACACTGATGTYGACAACTCCCAAGGTTCATTAGTYAATGTYAGTCTCAATGTACGTAACTTTTCKCTTGTCGGCTTTTTACAGAAACTGCAACATGTGGATACATTGCAAAGAGAGTTGTTGATGAATGAATTGGATGTCACCTCCAGTAAGGAACAAATGCTGACTTTGATCAATGGAATGGTTGAGGAGTACATTCTGAGAAACTTTGAAATCTTCTACTACATCAACAAAAARGATAACAAGTTGTTAAGTAGCATGCAGAATTTCTTTGAATTGATTGAATTGGCACARGACCAGATTCTCCAGTACTATAAAATCATGGATGAATGCTTTAAGAAGAGCCTGAAACTGACATTGGTTGATAAGTTGGAAAATTGYATYAATGTTCTATACATCCAGTATTTACTTCAATTCAATGAAGCCATTGAAAAAATCCTRAAGACACAGAATAGAAAGGATTACTTAATCGACAACAGAAACATGCTTGTTAGTGATGGTACACAAAGCTTCAACAACCTTGAGAAGTACATGCACGATATACTGTCACAGTTCTCAAATGTCAAGAGCTCTGCAATGAACACATTTGTCGACATGCTTCTGCAGAACCTATACAAGCACTTATTGAAAAACTACAAGAAATTTGATGTTAACATGGCTGGTGGATTGGTTATGAACAAGGACATTCTGAATCTTTATAACTGCCTGGACAGTTACTCGCCAGAAATAGTCAAGGTCGAAGTATTGAACAAGTTCAAGYTGYTAAAGGAGCTRGTGGCCATATTCACAATGAGGGACCTGAACAATGTCAGATACCTGATTGACAATTCGATTTATTTGAAGAAAAGTACAGAAATCAGAATTAATGAATACATCAAAAAAAGAGTATRATTTATTTTTTCTTTTTTATGTTACAACTTGATATATATTTATATAAAGGTTCTGTACATCAGGAATAATACAATTACAGACAAAATCATCAATCTATAGAAAAACAACTTCATGTTTTTCTTTCTGTAGTCATTGCCTTCGATTCTGAAAGTATAGAAAAACAAGTACAAAACACTCAATACTGATAGCATACCATACACGAGTAGTGGCATGTATGGAGTGTGTAAGTCAATTTGTGAGTAGGTCAATGTATCCTTTTCATCAATGGTTAGCAGTGTTAGCTGTGGGTGTTGAATACCCATGTTCATGGCTGCTGATTTGGTTGTTATCTCCTTGACCTCTCTGTTGTTGAAGGAGTGTGTAATTTCACAATAGTCGTGGTCATCACCACTCAAGACCAAGTCAGGATTGATACAATCCAGTATCATATCAGTTAGCTCGGAGGATATCACTGTTTGGTACTGATTTCCCTTGACAATGGGGAATGGCTTCTTAGACTCTCTAAGTGCACCACACACCTGTGTGTTCGGATCCCTAAACAAAGGCACGTGTGTCAACAAAATTCTCTTTTCCAATGGATTGACATTGTGGTAGTTCTTAACTTCATTCAAATAGTCAATGGATAGATTTTGAATCTCTGGAGCCTTGGAGTCTGAAAGGGCTATTGAGTCAATGGTGTAAATAACATAATTGGTCCCCTTGATCTCTATTCTTGAGTTAGTGTTTCCAAAAAACTTGTTGAATCTGTAGAAACTGTCCTTCAAGATAGTGTCCCCAAACCCAATGTCATGGTTTCCTGGCAGGTTCAACAAGTTYTTAGCATAGATGTTAACCTTTTTGAAAATCTTGTGAAATCTTTCAAATTCAGAGAGCCAATACTGGTTATCCCAATATCTCCCTCCATCAAACAAGTCGCCCATAAAAACATTGTACTGAGGCTTGATGATGTTTTGCGAGCTTATCCAGTTCTTTCTGTGATAGTTGTCCAGAATAAGCTGAGTGATTTTGTTAACCAGATATGGTCTGTTGGGRTATGAGTGTTTATCCATRATTTGRACATCTCCAAATACYAACAGCTTGGTGGTGTCCTCATCTTTRTATGATGACTTGATTGCATTGTTRACATAGTTGACTTCAAAGTACTTGGTRGTGTACAGCCATGACARAACAACCAAAGTGTAGAGATATAGTATGGTGTTTTTGTTAGATTTCAACARATTTAAGTTGTTGTTTTGCTTGACTGAYARTCTTTGTGAYTTYTCATCRTTRTATATTGGYAATGCTTGCTTAGAAGATCTGTAATTAAGTGTACTCATYWGGKATAMCTTTTTKTTGTCTTATGCAAACAATGGTTTTGTTTGGTTTATGTAAAGAACATATGATGTTCCAMGATAATYAAGAATGCTGTTAGAAAACGCATGCTGTTTATCCTTCCGCTGTAAGGGGAAGAAAAAAGCACCAAAGGAAAAAAAACCAAACAAAACTCACGATCATTACGGAATCTCCGACAATGAAAAATAATAACATTGGAWTATACATTATTCATTCACATCTTTTGAATTAAGATATCTTAATAAATACTAACAACACCAAAGCTATTCATATCTCTTTGGAAATTCTTTTTAACAATGTCAAGTGATGAGGAACAGAGCAATATACTATTCACTTTTGATGATATAAACAACATCAACGATATCAATGAACATACTGTCCTTCATGATCTGGAAGAGGATGTGGATGATCTCAAAACAATCCATTTAGACTTGGAGGATGAGATGAAACTGCGAGATCCCATTCTTCTTGTGAACCCCATCATAGGAGAAGACGAATCGTTCATTGAACTTGGCGAATATGATGATCCTTTGGACGAGGACAAGTACATCAACCATCACAAGAATTTAAAAAAAATAGAGTACAATGACTATTTGTTGCAGAAGTACGAGAACAAGGATCTATTTGAAGAGCTGAGTGAAGACTTAGAAATCTTGAACATAGACATGAACATAAATCCGAAGTCGAAAAACTACAAAAACGACATAATCAACTCAGTGCTCAAGGACATCAAAACAACAGTCCACAAGCTGTGCCATGTCCATGACATTGAKGACTATGATGAAGTCATACTGAAAAAGGAGCTCTGTGTGAATGAGATCACAAAGCTKCTGACATACAACAAGTTCATGGAGTTCAGRAGRTCATTGATGATTAAAAAAAGTGGAAAGAAATACAACAACGAGTTCATTCGCAAGCGAAAGGACATAAACGTATATGAAGCCTGGGACCGAAAGTTCATTTATGACAATAATGAGGATTTAATTGACAATGTTGAGTACGACTGTGAAAGYGATGARGACGAGGACATGATYCTGCTCAACATGGGAAATGCGGAACAAATCAGAATGAAAAGATTAAATAAATTATATACCGAGCTTGGGATTCAGCATGGGAAAGTGATGATTGGGACAGAGGAGCTTATTGTCGAACCATTCAGAGCACCCTACTTCAAGCCTTCAAAGTCATAGTTTTCAATTTCGAAGTTGATAAAGTTSACGTTATTGAACTGTAYATTCAGATTYCTTAAGAATAATCTTAATACTCTRTAMGAAGTGTTYGGCTCTTCAWTTTCTTTCTGTTCCAAGTTGTCCARCAGAATATTGGTGATGTTGATCAACTCCGTGATCACRCCCTTGTTGAACTTGTGAACTATTTTCAACAAATTCAATGTCAAGAACAATGTTTCCAGCTTTTTYGTGTAATGTGTTTTCAATAGCTTGATRAATATCTTYAAAATTAGGTTAACATCCACATCYAARGATAATAAGTTCTCAATGAAGGTGTAGTAGTCAAGGTTCGYTATGTCGYTGTTGATRACAAATGACTTCATCATSARGTTGGYACCYTTGTTCAAAATGTTAATGTCATTGAACTCCAAGTCCAATGCYTTGATGTGATAATCYTTGTGAATGACCAAKGGCAMAATGAAGGGCACGTACACCATGGGATTGATGATCTTGAAGTACACCAGGTTCTTGATGTACTTGTAGATGATTGTGTTCATRGATTCGTTGTTTTGCACCACCATGATCAGTACTTTGGGTGTGTATTTCTCTATCAAGTTCAAGGTGATGTCGTCATTGCTGGTTTCTTGTGTTTGCATGTAGTTCGTTAGTCCAATTATAACTTCCTTTTTCAAAACATTGAACTGATCGCTTAAATGAAGGGTGTTGTTCAACAAGGATAGCATTTTTTCATTTGCAAAAACCATTGGTTCCTTGTTACACAGCTTCATTAATTGGTTTATAATGACAGACTTTAGGACCATGTTCTTCTTGTTGTGAAATAATCCCACCATTTTGTCAACTATCGTATTAACATTTTTAATCATCTCACTGTGAATAATAAATGAAATTATGGACACAGCCAACTTCTTGAGTTTGTTGTCGTTATCACAGTTGTTCAGAGTTACCAATAATGATTCATAAAGCTTTATCAGTGTATCTCTGTTGTTTATACCCACAATTATGATCATCAAGTGTTCGATTTCATTCAGCTGATACTTCAACAAGTCATTTAGAAGCATGGAGTTCAGTTCATTTTTCACACTCACATCTTTCTGAAACATCTTTAGATTTTTTGCAAATATTTTGAAAATGTTTAGTCTCAACACAAGGTCTGTATTGTTGAGGTTTAGCAATGGTATCAGAACTACGAGATCTTGCTTATCAATTATGTTTTGATAGTACTGGAGCAAATTGTTTATGAATGAGAGACTTTCTTTCAATTTCACAATTTCATTGTCTTGGGTGTACTCCACGATTTTATAAGTTAAATRATGATTGATGTTTTTCAACATYTTTATAACATCCCTTCTRGYCATGATTGTATCAAGCTTTGARACTATCAAGCAGTCCTCATTGAAAAGCCTTATSAKRTAAYCCAGTGTATCCACATCTATGTCATKTAYCAAGACTTCCAAGACATTTTCAAGCAAGTAAGATRTYACAGARCTTTGRATCAYTGTGTTCTCATCATCTATTAGCTTRAAAAYACCCTTCAGTCCATAATRCCTCATCAATGGATTGCTRAACTGTTCGAATATAATTTTGTTTATTGAGAACACAGTCTTTCTTATGTTCAGGCTATCATTCAGGACGTTGCCCTCTATTTCCCYSAGRAATAGCTCAATGTACTTCACATTCCCCATRAGGAAGTTCAGAATAACCTCCTTGACAATGACCTTGTCCTCCTKCAARACCTTYGTGATCAGATCCTTGATRAAGGGYGASTTTATYARTCCCTTGTTGTTGTTGATCAGTATGCTGAAGTTTTTTATTGCAGTCAGTTGCAGTCTTTGATTGTCTATGCTCTCCAATAATAACTTGATGTASACTTGRTARTAGTTYAAGGAGTTCAGGTGATTGATRGATAGACTRTCACYAGTGTGTTGTGACTTCAAATCATTCTTCAGTTCATCATCGATCAATGCTTCAAACTCATTGAAGACTTGCTTGTTGAAGTCTTTATACTCRCTTCTGGAAATGTAAMCCTTRAGTTCATTGATGAAGTTRTATTTCTTGAGTAAATAGTTGTTATCACCATTGACTTTGAACATTTTTAGCTCTTGCCTCAAAAGYTTCAAATYATCCTTCAGCAAACTTTCAAAAAACTCATCYTTTGWCAACTTMTCCCTTCCYTTTATAAYGAAATTCCCAAGCTCTGAAAGAACCAGTAAGGATATATTACCCATYGCCCCGTTGTCCATSACAYTGATCAGTTTGTTKATYAARCTGGATAGAAGAAAGTCAGGGATGATTGGATCGACATTCTCCACACAGTTCACAAGATCCTTAGCATAAAYAACCAGTTTACTCTTCAAACGCACATTGTCCATGACCTTTTCAGTTATCAAGTCCGTCAGTATGACACTGTATGAGACCATCTCAACTTCATGGACTTTACTCTGTTCCAAAAGCCCCTGCAGACTCTCATCGACACTCACRCYATTGGCAACRGTGGACAGCATCTGTGTTAYGTTGTACGTGAAGTATGCAATYGATGTGTTGTTTACCTGTACAAGCYTTGAYTCATCCTTTGMACTTGGYGTGTTTTCAAATGAGTTCATGACCAAGTCCAAAATCAGGTCTCTCTGCAAAGGATACTTSCCAAAGACCATCTTCARTATCTGYGTGGTTGACATTTTGAYTTTGTCAATYGCYTTGCTGAAYTTGGKGGCATTAAGGTCATAGTTGTTGTTTCCGTAGTTCARGATGTGTTGSAGTGARAGAATTACTCTGTTYAAGTCCCAGRAATCTATGATCAAYTTGGGTGTTAGTAACMRTTCCAGATTCTTCAATATTTCMGCAAATTGAACCACATTCTCAACATTCTCYTCTGAGCCTAYATCCTGAGAGTATTCAGATATGAAGGCAAAAATGCTGTCCAAGTACTCGAAATTCAGAAGTCTATCGGTGATGATGATCAATATCTTGACTATGAGAATAACAGTTGGTGCCATGCTTGAATCATAGCTGTCCCCCTTCAACTCATCCAAAACTTTTGCAAGTTTTTCATTGATGTGTTGATCATGTATATCTCTTTTCAGTAGAACATCAACAAAATATAACAAATGCTTYGTAATTGACGWGTTATTGCCATCAAAGTTGTCCATAATCTTATCTAACTCCTTTTGTACAATCGTTGTAACATCATCAGTTGTGTTGTTCAACAAGTTGTAATCGAAATAATATGCGTTCTTGGTCTTGATTTCTTTATTGCTCTTGATGACCACCTTTTTCACCTCAAATGAGGTTCCATCCTCTCTCTTTCTTTTCACCGAGTCTTGCTTGATAGGTTGGATTTTGTCTTGGGATATCAACTCATCAGGCARCAGATATTCTGCCAGTTTGCTCAGACCTAGCTTGCTTTTATCAAARWMRTTGTCYTCACTGGTGTCAAAATGGTGAAACTTGATGTTTTTGCTGTTGTAAGAAGATATTTCGTTTTTCAGCTTTTCCATATCACATTCTTCATAGTCATTCGTGGATGAGGCATCGTGCTTATGGAGTTTGACGATGATGTCATCAGACTTTGCTATGTTGACCAAGTCAAAGAGTTGATACTTGGGTAGCAAATGCTTTATGCAGCTTTGCTTTAGTATGAGTTCAAGGTCTAAATGACTGTCGTTCATCTGGTGGGTGCTGCTGTTCATTATTAGAAAATTTGATTAATGAATTGTTAGATGATTCAAAAAACGCGTTGGCCAAGAAGATCAAGAACAAAGTTACTGAATTTTTCTGAAACAGTCACGTGATCTCAAGAAGTTTTCAACATTAAGAGTCATAATCCTGAGTCAAGTCCAACCATACTCCAAGGTTTGGAAAATTAATATAAAGACTTAAAATACTTGCATCACAAACCACTTGATATCATCCAATCATAAATTCTGTTATTGATAAATAATTCAAATAAATATATATAATGTTTTGTTAATAAATAAAGAGATATATCTAATACTCAGTGACAGTTACGTCCATTTTTTTTTTTTTTGGTTAATACATTTACTTGGCTTCTTCTTCAGCTACCTTTTCAGTCTTGGAGGTCCACAACTTGGAGGTTAAGGAAACAGCACCGTCGTTCTTTTCACCAAAGTTCATGTCGTATATACCGATAACGGACAACAAGGAACCCAAGGTCAACAGGTACATGGCTCTGTTGTGCCAATTTCCGTAGACTCTCTTTGGGATATAGTCGATGATGCATGATTGGAAACCAACGTAGCAGTGCATTAGCAAGGTGTATGATAAACCTAGGTCAACTAGAGAACCAACAGCGGCACCTTGGATAAGAGACATGGAAACAAGTGGGATCAGACCAATGGCCAGAACCTTTTCTATGTTCCAGTGTATGGATGAGGCCATTTTGTTTGGCTTAGGAGGAACAAGGTTGTCGTTGATGTCACCCTTGACACCACCTGGGTTTTGRGGAAGAGTRGGTAAGAATGGGATGGTGAAGAATCTSAKAGAATTGAAAGAAAGCTTGTTGTTTCTTGAAAGWGAGTGTAAGGTAGATCTACTACCAGCAACTGATCTTAAGCCTAGCATGGGTGTTTTGGTTAAAGAATGGGGGGATATTTGGGKTTTTTATMATGATGATGTCTTTTATTTAATATTATACATTGATATGAATAATCTAYAAGTACTGTTATAAGGTATAGTAAAAAAAAAAAAAACATYATGTKTATTCCGCCCMAAAGYACCAACAGCTAAAAAATGTAAGCTTTACTGCYAGTGTATGTTYCCCCAAAACTCTTTTAGACATTTTTTTTTTTTATTCACACAATCGTGTATAAAACCGAAAAAAACACAAGATATACATACTCTGTCTTATAKGGTTTATMTCCGAYAGTGTTACACAAAAAAATACACACACACTTCACAAAGACAAWGRTAAYAATAAATATCAAAGAAATACTTATCACATGTTACTTATATATATTTAAATACACTGTCTTCTTTATAAATGATTCATGTTACCAATAACACTTACCATGTGTTTAAATCACATCAAGARCAATGTAGGTCACGTGTATCGACAGYATGTACTGCTCTAAAACATATCCATTTTCCCGTTTCACCACCCATCGGAGAAWTKTTTTTTTCTTTTTCGATYTTCTCTATATAATCAAACATGGAATATTACMTAATTCAAGTCAAGTAGAACTATTAGACAAAAAACCAAACACCATTCTTTAGTATACAATACATTGAGATGTATTCTACAGCAAGGACAMTACCACATATATATAAACAAAGGTTTAACACAAACCTCATACTCGCCAAAAGATACAAACTATTCAGCTTCAAAGACACCCATGCATACACTCCTCCAAACTACACCTTAAACAAGAACATACAAAGCATCAACATTGAATCTCCTATTTCTTCAAACAGCGCAGATGACATTYTGGACTGCACAATCTCTACCTTGCCCAATGGTGTGACTGTTGTGTCCAAGCATATCGACAACTCAAGCACGGCCACCACCGGTGTGTTCATAAAGACAGGTTCCAGAGCCGAGGTCAACAGCAACAATGGTGTTGCCCATTTTCTGGAGCATCTGGCATTCAAGGGCACAAGAAGCAGAAGCAAGCTGGAAATGGAACAGTTTTTTGAAAACAAMGGGTGCCACCTGAATGCATACACCTCAAGAGAAAACACTGTTTACTTCTCACACACCTTGAAGGAACATTTGGAAACATCTGTTGACATCATTGCGGACATCATCACCAACTCCAAGTTTGAAAAGAGAGACATAGAAAACGAGCGTGATGTCATCATCAGAGAGAGTGAGTTTGTTGACTCTCAGTACGATGAGGTTGTGTTTGACCACTTGCATTCCATCATCTTCAAGGAAAGCTCTTTAGGATTCCCTATTCTGGGTCCAATCAAGAACATCAAGAAAATAGACAGACAGGAAATCAAGAGCTTCACCAACCAACACTACAAGGGTAACAGAATGGTTGTTGTTGCTGTTGGTTGTGTTGATCACCTTCAATTCTCATCCATTGTGGAAAAGTACTTTGGGAAGTTACCAAAGGCTGAGGACAACAACGAACAGGAGAGCAAGGAACCTTTGCACACAAGACCAACCGAGTTCTTTTCCGGTGAGAAGAAAATCCAAAAGGATGAAGTCTCCTCAACCAACATAGCCATTGCTCTGAAGAGTGCCTCATGGTCCTCTCCAGACTACTTCAAGTCCATCCTGGCACAGTCCATTGTGGGTAACTGGAACAAGTCAGATGGCCACAGCACCAACAGTTCCTCCCAGCTGGCCCAAATCGCTGCCTCTGGAAACAACAACATGGGTCTTGCTGAGTCATACATGTCCTTCTCCACCACATATGGTGATGTGGGCATTTGGGGGATCTACATAGTGTGTGATTCCAACCARAGGCAAAATCCAGAAACCATCATCAAGGAGGTCATGAGMGACTGGAAGAGACTGGCCAATGGCGAGGTCTCTGACTACGAGTTTGAGAAGTGCAAAGCTCTGTTGATATCATCTCTGGTGYTGTYKYTRGACGGCACAACCGCCCTGTTTGAGGAAATAGGCAGACAGGTGTGCACCAATGGGAAGACATACAAGGTCAGGGACATTGTCAACACGCTTGAAAACGTCTCAAAGGAGGATGTCATTGASTGGTGCAGAAAGTCCATCAACAAGGACTCACCCTTGGCRATTGTGTCRTTTGGCCAAACACAAAACGTTCCATCCCTTGAAAAAATCAAATCAGATCTTTATGATTAATCTTTCAYCYTGTATATATAACTTTATAAAGAWYTYAAATATCCTTGAAAACATTCTTTGTTGGTGGCCTTTTCATGTTCACGGCTGGATCCAGGGATCTTGCACCGATCTCCTCAACACCATCCATCAAAAAGTCTCCCTCAGAAACCATGTACTTCTTGATTTTTGGTGGCACTTGGTCCTCATCCACCTTGTTGCCTGTGTTTTCGCCTTCATCCTCACTTTCCTCGTTGGCGAAGATAACACCAATCATGTCCATCCATTTTTTCCTCTTTTCAAGCAGCTTCTTCAGGTTGATATCGGCAATTCCATGCTGGATCTCCTGTTGCTGCTGGAACTGCTGGGAGACTGCTGAGTCCTGGTTGGCAGTGCCGCTTATCTCTGCTATGATCTCATTACCACCGTGAACCTCATTGTGTTTGTGTTTTTTCTTCTTGCTGTGGGAGTTCTTCAGTCTTCTTGCATACTCATGGTCAACTTGCTTGTTCAAGTTGTCCAGAATCTGGGCATAGTCCTGGTATGCCAGGTGTTTCTTGAGGATCGGCTTTAGGATTTGCTTTCTTTGGTGGTTTCTACTGTTCACCACTCTCAGTTTCTTCTGCAGCTTTCTGAGCTCAACACAAACCTCGTCGTCTTCCCTTTCAGTGACCCAGTTGATTCCCAGGTTCTTCCCTTCGCTTTCTGTTTCTACTCTTCCCAAGGACTTGTTRGCCACAGCAAACACACCCAGACTTTTGAGTTCCTGCTTGACACGTTCCTCAAARGATTCRTAGTTCAAWGASGACAGGATCTTTGGGTTTTCTATTTTCCACGCAAACGGCACAGTTGATGTTTCAACCATGGGCTTGATGCTTTSGGAYTTCCCATCGTGGGTGTTTTTCAAATCAGCTTCRTARATCTCATCAAAGCCAAAGTCMTCATCGTCATTCAACAGTTCCTCCTCATCCTCATCGAACTCGTCGTCGTCWTCCTCATCATCGTCGTCTTCATCCTCCTCGTCATCAATGTCGTAGTTGTCATTGTCCTCGATTTTGACGTCTATCTGCTTGTCCTCGTCCATGAGCCTCTGCTGCATCAGTTCRAGGGACACTTTTTCCTCTTCCAGGTTGTTCTCCTCCTCATGCTTCACGACTGCRAACTCCCKTTGYAGRTTCGCATCCGATATCAAACACTGCATSAGCCTTGTGCTCAGTGGGCCRAGMGACACRACATTGTCWCCATCSAGGGACTTGTCAGCATCAGTCGCCACAGCCACATTRGGTTTCCTGCCCTTGGGCTTTCCCCTGGCAGCGCCCTCTGCCTGGCTACCATCGTTGCCTCCCTTGGACTTCTTTTCATTGAGRAATATGGACGAGTCACCCTTGGCCAGTGTCATCTGTGGGAAGTGGTTGTGGATGGAGGGGAACTTCACAAGCAGG
Source organism: Hanseniaspora opuntiae (assembly GCA_001749795.1). Taxonomy (NCBI): domain Eukaryota; kingdom Fungi; phylum Ascomycota; class Saccharomycetes; order Saccharomycodales; family Saccharomycodaceae; genus Hanseniaspora; species Hanseniaspora opuntiae. Next base: position 436,540 of record LPNL01000006.1, read on the forward strand.
TTCTTCAACTCCTGAAGATTCTTCTCAGTGTACCCATTTGAGGAAGCATCCAACAGGTTGAAACTTGAAGGGTTCGACAACAGGCTGATCATGTGTGGGTTGTCYTCAAACCACTTGATCAAGTACAATTTCCCAAGCTTTGGGATCAGGTACGGCGACACATTTGGATCRTACATCTTGCTGTTRTTGATCTCATCAAACAAAATGTCAACCATAAGRTCTGCATCGTTCTTAGGCTCCTTCAGGTCCTTCTGCTTCTTGTAGTTTTTCTTCACATTCTCAGCCTTCACAATCTGCTTCTCAAACAGTATCCTGTTTGGGACCACGTAGTCCAGGGACAAAAACTCCTCGTCCTTGTCAACAAACTTTCTGAAGAAGGGCTCGATGTATGACAGRAACGTTGAGAACTGGATCTGTGTTGGTGGCTTTGGCTGTGTGAGGTCCAGATCAGGAAACTTCGCTGGCAGGTCAGCAATCAGGTCTCTCTTGGGAAAYCTGTTCACACCGTACTTCTGTCTCAAGTAAGTCAGTTTCTTCTGAGCATTGGGAAACCTCTCGATTTTCTGGTCCTCATTCTCAGTGAACAGCCCCATRAGACTCATCACCTTTGGCAGKGTYTGTGGCTCCACATACTCAAGCTTGGGGTTCTTGTACAGAGGATCGTTTTCCTTYTTSAGYTTATGTTGTTGTAGTTCCTCCTCAGTGATGTTCTCATTCATGCCTGCATCCTTGTTTTCCAGTATCTTGTCTGCGGATTTCTTGAATTTCTTCAARGAAGGTTCATTTTCGTCTTCCTCTTGCAGTTGCCTTTTTCTCCCCTTCGGATCCTCTGGGTAGTCCAAAGCCTTCAACTGCGCATCATCAATTTCAATCAGGTCATTCAGTCTGTCAAAAAGCTTCTTCAGTCTGAACTGCGCCTTGTTTCTGCTGTACTTGTCCAGCATCTGCTTGTGGAGAAGCTGGTGGTTTTTTATGGCGTGTGTGTATCTGATGGTGTCGTTTCCGTTTGCGTCTTTCTTTCGCATTGTTTTGTAAGCATCTTCTTTGTTGATAGACAAGATATCCAATATCTCATCCATGATTTGGTYAGATGATTCAATATTTGTGTTGCTATCCATTGTGATATGTAAGAGAAATATCTTGAGTCAAGTAAAAAAAAGTTAAAGTCCTTTGCTTAATAGATTGGACTTACGTGTTCGATAGTGGTTCTTAATGTTGGTTCTTTTASATGAYAATAYCAGTACAATGTTGCTGATTACAAATTATATGTTTACTTTTTTGTTTTCTGGGGACGAAAGCGTGTAAGTTTTTCCTGAAAGAAAAGAGATATTATCTCCGACAGATATTTGCAAAGAAATMTAAAAAAATTTTCCTTGCCAGTGATTCCAAGCGAGCGAAGAAAATTTTTTTTCTTTCTTTTTTCAGTATTCTCGACAGTTCTACAACTCTTCACTAACTTGATACTTGATAATCACAAGATATATCTAGAGCTAGTTTTATCTATAACCGAAAAACAGAAGATCCAATATCATACAAATGCTTAGATTYAACAACATCAATGCTTTCAAGGGCATATCCAACCAACTAGTAAGAAAGTATTCCCAAGCTGCTAAGGAAGCCACATTTGTCAGAGACAGAACAGCCAACCCTTTGAACCCTTCCACTTGGTCCCATCTTAATGCTGCCCAAGTTCTGGACATGTACTTYCAAGCCTGTTCCATGAAGTACTTGCACCCCTCTTTACCTGTGCAAAAACACTTGGAGTACCAAGATGACGTTGAATTGGAACAGTTACAAAGAATAGCCCCTGAAATTGGATTTGACACTAACTACCTAACCACTTTGTACGAGAATGGTGTTTTGTCTGAAGCATTGACTGAAATCATAAACGAAAGCTTGACTGATTCTAGGGACTTGACCCATGTTTACTCACCAGCAGCCTTGGAACAATTTGAAAAAATCAGAAGCGATAGACACTACTTCAGAATAAAAGCCCACGAGTTACCACTGTTAGTTGAAAAGAGAGTTCCRTATGAACACAGAACAGATGAAGAATACCCACTGAAATTCACATTCAGCAACGCTCTTAATGACAAAACCAGCCAAATGAACGCATCCTGTAAAGTTGAAGTTGCTGTTAAAAACTTGAAGCTAAACGAAGATATCAAGCATGTTGTTAGACTACTGGCTGGTGAACACTACAATATCAAAACAGATACCATAACCATATCCTCTGGTTTATTCAACACTGGTGTTCAGAACGCCTCATACTTGAAGGACAAGGTCCAAACTTTAGTGCAAGCAGCAAAGGACAACTTGAACGAATTCAAGGACATTCCATTGGATGCCAAGCAACCTGAAGAGATCAAGACCAAGACAACCATAAAAGATGAGCTATCAAGCTTGAATAAAAACTTCCCTAAGGAGTGGGCCAACCCAGCCGACCATGTTGAAAAGAGAATYGATCCACGTCCCTTAATGAAAACCTACTATGAACAAATGAAGCATTTGGAACGTTTGCAACATACYTTTTCTTCAGAATAGATCAACGAAAWAAMAAAAAACAAATTGTTGATTACCTTGTACACAGACTATATATTTKAAACCTGAATTTTYTTTATATTAGTAACATGTACCTCTGTTTGCTCTTACTTATGAATAATAAAACTATCGTATTACATCTGTGATCAAGATCACACTCATATATAAACATACCCATTTGTTTAATTGGAAGCGGCAGCAGCGGCGGCGGCAGCGGCAGCAGCAGCTTTTTTCTTYTTTTCAGCCTTCTTAGCTTTTTTCTTCTTTTTCTTCTTTTCAGCTTCATCCTCCTCTAGAGTTCTTTTGCTACCAATGGCAGCATTGCCACTCRAGGARGGAGAGCCGTTTGCATCATTGGACTCCAAGTTRGTRATGATTGTGGAGTCTTGTTGAACTTCATCATCCAAACCAGCGGCCTGACTCTTATCAACATCGTCATCATCCAAGAAACCCTCATTTTTCAAGGCTACTGGATCATTGAAGTTGATTGARATACCGTTTTTCTTGGCCTCCAAGTATGCTTCCTTTCTCTTGTGGTAAACCTCCAATTCATGGTTGTAGGACAGTCTCCACTTTTCCTTCTGTTCCTCATCCAAGTCTCTCCACATGTGGGAAATGGTCTTGGTCAACTCAATTTGAGTCAAAGGTGGCAATCCCTTGTCGATTCTGTCCTGCTTGATGGTGTCTCTGATGTATGCAGTGTAGGCAAAAAAGATGGTCAATGGCTTCTTTGGGGCAAACGGATCCTTCTTCAACTTTTTCTTYTTGGARCCATCCTCAAGRATGGARGYTTCGCCWTCGCCAGAAGGGTCTAAAAGCTTGAAGCCAGTCTTGTCTCCATACTCACCAACAACACCTTCCAGCTTAGCGGTGCCTTGTCCCAGCAAGGCCAAAGATTGCTGTAAGGTAACGAAGGCTTGATCTAGATCATAGTTTTCGTCTTGTATGCAATGGTAGAAGTCTAGAATGCTTGAGGCGGAGTGTGAAGCAGCCTTTGATAGTTCAAATAAGGATGCAACCAAGGAGTCCTTGGCTAGCTTGAATTTATGGTCAGCGGACATTGTGTCTRTGTTATTATGTTTGATTATATTGGGTCTTTTTTGTTAATTTTTTATTTATCATTGTTTAAACAGGAAAAAGAGTTAGCCAAGTCCTGCCTAAATTGAATGAAAATCAAAACAAACAACACGGTCGAGGGAACCCAGGCTGAAAGTGTACTTCGTTCTATTTTTTTTTTTTTTTTCGCCTTATAAAAAGAAAATTTTTTTACTAAWMAACTGTTCACGCGATTTGTTCCTTTAAACGCATGTTCTGCAATACTGTTGAWAAAATCTACATTTTTTTGAAATACATATATCTTATAATGAACTTGCTTTAATCTATCTTTTAAGTAGAGTTAGTTAATAACCTTTAGTTGTTTTGCACCACGATGTTAATTTCTTTGATAAACAAAGCATAATAAAGTGTAAAAATGAAGGCTGGAGTCTTACAAAGTTTATAAATAATTAGCAGTTTCCAGCTTTTTTATTCTTACTTTATATCTGCAATTTTTAAAAAAGAAATATGGTATATGATTTACCCTCTATAACTGGTTCCAATAAGTCTTAACAATTTATATTCTTAGGAATGTATTCTTTTTCTGTAAAAAGAAAATATAACCATTCGGAAAGGCTAGTCCAGCAAAACAATCGCTAACACTCCAGATTCTAATAAGGAAAATGTCTCTTAGGTCAACAAAGACGGTTTGTTGTGAGTCTTTTGCTGACGGTAATTATTATGACATTAATAACCACAGGGTGTATATAAAATTCTTTATTGTTTCGTACTTATCAAATTACCTCTACGAATATTTTTCATAATTCTGCAAGAATTTTTTCATATAAACACCAAAGTTCTTTGTTCCATACACTATTTTTGGTACTTTTAGCTTTTCTATCTTTTTTTCACATTCAGCTACAAAAAATGATCTAGGGTATACATTCTTTATTGATTTCGCCATATTGTTTCTTGTATTCTCAAAAGTTTCTAATAACTTATAGTTAGGTTCTCTAGATAAATCATTATAATTTTCTTTTGCACTGGGCAATTCAATCTTTTTTTTATTAACAGCTTGAATGTCATTATTGAGTTTACTTGGGCTACCAAAACGACGTGACAATTTGGGAGCAAAGGGATTCTTCGACAATAATTCTACCATCACTTCGAGATCATCATGGTCTTTTTGCAATCTTCTAAGAAATAGTATAAGTGCAATACGCTTTAGCCTGTTTATCATACGCATGAACATTTCAAATTCAACTGAAAATTTTTTGTCAACTCTATCATCATGTTTTTGTTTATGTGCACTGCTGGCTAACGGCTTCATTGATGTGAAAGCTTTATTTAGCATCAAATTATAAAAATCAAAGTTTTTAAGACACTTTCTTATTCCTTGATTGAACGCTCCAAACTCAACAATGTTTTTATATGTCTGCGTTTTTTCAGAAAGTTCTTTTAGATCTGAAAGATAACTGTATCTTAACAAGTTTATGTTCATGGACTCATTGTTATCATCCAACAATATTTTATTAAAACATCTACATTCAGCAATAATTAGATTAGTTGCAATAAGAGAAAGCGATGGAGAAAAATCACATTTATCCTTGGTTTTTATACCACTTTTTAAACAATCTTTATCTGAGTATGCTCTTAAAGGCATTCTATTTTTTAATACTTCAAACAGATGCTCCACAAAATAAAGCAATTTTTCCAGAAACTCATCATCTGTAACAGATAGTTTCAAAAAAGAACTTGCATATTTGATTAGTGCTAGGCATTTAGTATCTGTATACAGAGCRYYTCTACATGACATATGCAAAGCTATCTCTATTAAAGTGGCAACAAGTCTGATGTCWGCATCATAAAAATTATCTAAATAKTCCACRATTGCTTCCAGCCTTGTGCCGTAATYCCGTARAGTGTCTTTGGCCTTARAGTTCATTAATAGATTATTRGGTATAYTAGCCTTTGCTGTAGCGGCTTCTATCATTGCACAAAYTCTTGTTCTATAAGCATCATARTTACTAGGATCAGGCGCCWCAACCTCAACCTCAACCTCAATATCTATGTAATCATATATCTCAAAATATTTTCTCTTGRAGGCTCTTCCTGAATATTTTCTGGCAAGTTTCCAAGCTTTCTTGGCTCTTTGATTATGCGARGCCCACGCACGCGYTATATGGTCCAGTTCWTCTTGTGTATATTCCAATGACAAAGCTATAGATTTCCTTTCTTGATTAGTCAAAACAGTGGTTTGACTGTTTTTAGAAAAAGAGTCGTCTGAGTTTTCTGCAGAAGATTCTTTGGTTTTGGYTTTTTCCTTTTTCTTTGTACTGTTCGGTTTAGTCTTAGTATCKAGAAGTGGCKTTTCTAGACCARGTTCTGKGTTATYSGCAACTAAAGTGAATGCATCAGCAGTCTTCAAATTGGAAATGTGCTTGAAACCTTTAACTTTCCTGTTGAGTTCATCAACCTTCAGCTTTGTCTCCAGAAACAATTCCTTCATTYCAAGAAATTCTTTGACAACGAACTCATAGTCATCCTTTTTTACAAAAGGAGGGTCATTTATWGTGCCATTTTGTKTTGTGKARTMRTCAACATTTTCAATCGTTGTAWCAATRACGCCATRYCTGTAAARTTGTYWTTTCATTTATATGGTTGRAARTGTGATTTCTGGTTRCAGAATGATGACCTRTYTRWTWTAYGTYTAAGAAAATACATTTTTTTTCACAAAAATMWAAWATGGAGTTCTTTTYRAGAAATGAGTGAAAAAATATGATGATCKGAAAACCTCTAGGAGAAAAAAAAATTTTGAACATGGCTCATCAAATAGGGTAAACYACTGTGGAAGAAAACTCAAACACGTAATCAGGAAGRGTTTATTAGTTYATRATATAGTTCCTAGCAACAGCTWTGTAAAACTGTTGTAAACGGAAGCATGAAACATTAAGTTTAAAACTAAATTTGAATTTGTAGCAATATAATGTTGGTTTTTAATCTAGCGGTTGGTAATATTAGTGACTTTATAATTACCAAGTTCGATAAAATGRAATAAATCTGCATACACAATTTATATAATCCATTTTCATGATKATAGGGTTCATAATATATATGAATGYTGATGTCTTTGTAATTCCAATATGAAATATTGACCAAAAATGACAATTACATAGCAAAAAAAGAAAAMATATAGCCTCAATAACTTGTTTYTAACTATATCATKTCAATCTCAAAGTTTGAATTCTCAACACCACATGATMAGCSTATCATTARAGTAAAAGCYAAAARTTTCTWACARTTTTCSACTWTCTTTTCAAATATATCGATTATGAACTTTATACTCGAAAAGAATTCAATATTCTGCAATGATTTCTTCAGTAGAAACGACTAATAGGTTGTTTTATGAAAATAACTTCATYCGTTTTATTCTATGCTAATATTTCTGATGTAATAAACATGTTATATTGTGGAACCAAAAACACAATAAATTTGTAAATTTGTTGCATGTACTTTCAAAAAGTTTATACTTAATTTCATCATATTTGCTACTTACAAGATCCATAATCAGTCTGCATAACGCAGAACAAATCTGATCATGCTTGACTGTATAGTTTATTAACAAATGACTGAACTAATTATAAATCAAGACGTTTTTTTCTTTGATGTTGCATTCTACTTTTGTTGTGTGATCCATCAACATGATTTTCCAATTCTATAATAGTCTCTAATCCGTTAGAAAGTTCGGCTGTCAGRGTTTCATATCTTTGTAGTGTATCATGCAATGTTTCTTGAAGAATATCAGATGCTCCGGCAATTCCAGATATGAATATGTCTGCTTCTGTATCAGCCCATAAATCATTTAAAGAATCAAGTTTCTTTTTTAGCTGTTTCAAAAGATCTTTCCTTTTCTGCTSCACTGAATTCGAAAGTTGTTTTATGTCATTGTTKGCTTTTTCAATTGCATTATTTTGTCTCTCAAGATCTACTTTGTATTCGTGCATATTTTTGGCTAAAGTTTTAAAATTACTGTTCTTAATATAAGTCTCYAATGACATTTCGTTAATGTCATCATTTTCCAGTATAACATTTTCTTCTGGCTCGATTGATATCGTCTCTTTTTTGACTTCMAGTCCACCATCCATGGGAGTTARGCCATTTTCATCATATCTTGACATTATTTGTATAYACTAAGTGAATGGKGTTATTGAWAGTTTTYAAGGTTGTTTCTTCTTGGTTTTAATTATTTTYTTTGACWWTGTATTTTAGCTTGYARARTATTTATTTATATCCAACGGTGAGAAAAAAATRCGTCTTAGCTMCSTYTTTWGCAAAAKCTGTTRAACGAWWAGTCCGCTTCAATGACTATGATKTTGAAGTATAGWACTCAAATACAGGCTYCTTTTYTGCYTAGCAGATATARCTMTTTGAACAATACARRTACAAGTATAGGTATYAACRATCAMMAAWTTWGCAAKAGACTTTCAAATAAATGAAATAAYGAAAAAAARAWGGATCATTTYCACTTTTCAACYATCTCWGATGGCTTTACAAGATGAGWTRTTAATAATATAATCRACATTTATATTTAGCTTTCTTCATATATCGTTCTTGCATATAAGAAAAAACGCTAYCTTCAAAGTCAGTTTAATTTATGCTYTATGTTAGACAGGCATGATAAATGAATATTACCGGSATTTACTTTTAAATAGTGAGCCGCTAACAAAAAAAATTTTCCTAATTGGGAGATGCTCACTCCATTATTTCTTTTTTTTTTTTGGTGTTTCCAACTAAAATAACTTCTGAGCGCAAAATGGAAAAAAAAAAAAWTTTTTTTTTAATGGTATATAAAGGGACACCTTGTTAGGTGAATTTTTCTAATTTTCTTTTTCGTACATTTTGRTAAATTAWTTCCTCAGACGATTCAATTATCAATAAATACAAAATATAAACCGAATCAAAAAGAATACTCTTCTTTGGAAGATGTTTTTTTCACGGAAATATTTTGCCACGATTAAGACTATTAATGCCTCCACTAGTCCTTGATTGCCAAATAAACATATTTTATTTTCTTTTCCAAGAAAAACCAACTTTTTTTTAGGAAGCTCATGGATGTTAGAAATTTTTTATTGAAAAAAAAGATGATCCAGTGAGTGTCATAACAGAGTTCACATTTTTATTGTTCATTACCTCTTTCTTGTAATCGTGTTTTATTTTTYTTTTTTGTTAACTTATCTAATAACTTTGGACTTCAATTGGTGCAGTGTAGTTAACACTTTGGTAATCCCAGTAGAAGCTTTGGTATGTTGGTAAGTCAGTGATGTTACAGGCAGTAGCAAAATCTGTAATGTTGCTCATTCTGTTATCATAATACTTGTAGAAGTCATTAACCTCACATGAGAATCCCGGACCAGTGTTACACTTTGGTATTGGGATAACGGCATCATTCAAAATGTATCTGACATAAGAGGAGTTACCACATTCGTAGTTTTCCAATTGAATTCTGGCACCCATAGGAACAATCCAACTCTTTTTATTGTTTGTATTGGAGAAATCGAAATCAGAAGTCATGGCAATTTCATCATCAAACAAACCAATGGCAGCAACATAATGTTGGATGTTAACATCATGGGCAAAACTGACATAGGCACTGTAAYTTTTAGGTGGGTTCTTCAACAACTCAACACTGGCATTAAAGAAGACAGAACCAACAGATTTAATCAGTGGATTGCCAGGACCATCAACATAGTAACCGTAGACATCATCAGCAACTGAATTCCAAACTAGTTCTTCTTGTGTGAAAATATCACAAATTGGGGAGTAACCAGCAGCATCAATTTCRTAAGCACACCAAGTGAATAATGTGCTAGCATCATCRGTGGTTAAGTTTAATCCCTTTGTGGCATTGTTCAATTTATTGGCAATGTTTACCAAATAAGTGTCATCAACATCATCAATAATGTCTTGATGGACAATAACATCCCAAACATTACATGTTTCAGAAGGAGTTAAACTGTTACCACCAGTTTGAGCTAATTCATTCAAAACTTGCATATCAATTTCAGTACCCAAGTATTGATTTATCATATCACTGAAGTAAGAAGCTGTCTTGAAAACTCTTAAATTGGAAGCTGTGAAAACAGGTAACTTGTCACCAATAATGCTTTGGTATTTTTCAGCAAAGGCAGTACCGAATTTCTTAGCAGTCAATTCACCAGCGTATGGGTTCAATACACCATTGATGGAGTCGTTGGTGGTGGTCAATAGCTCTAAGGAAGCATTTGATGACAAAAAGAATTCATAAAATGGATCAACCATGAAGCTWAAATACTCACTGTTTTCCAAATTTTTCTTGGAGACACTAGCAATCTTGYTGTAAACATCGATGATTGTATTGCCTTCATCATAACCAGGGTATCTTTCACCATGTCTACCCAAACTTTGTACTTGTTTCAAGGTACATTGTTCAGGGATTGCTGTATCAATTTTGTAGTATTGATCAGAAATTGGATAAGGGAAGTAAGGAGCACTTCCAGCTAAAAACGGAAACATGTGTGATTGATCTGGCTTGTCTGCATTGTAGRCACTGCTACCACTTTTAGCGTTAAAAATTGGTAGCGCTGAACTAGCGGAAGCTAACAAAACCATGGATAATACTTGTTGTGAAATCATTTTTTAAATCAAAAGAATATTGGGTATATACAGTTTAATGATTTTATGTATTTTCTTTGGTTACTGTAAAACGATGTTTCTTTACTAATGTATCATGTTGAAACTAATTTTTATTATTATTCTATGATGTATAAAGTTTTGTTTAAATACATTTGAAATAAGGATTTTCYTATCAAAAAAGTGAATAATTTTTTAGGTAAATTTACGAGCTCATCGTGATTTTTTGAATTGTTTACTTTTTTTTTTTTTTTTGTTTTGAAAGGATAATCATATAATCCGTTWTATAAAAGGATTTGAACAATAACATATTAAACGAAAGATCCTCACACGTATATTATGAATAAAATAAGRAAGTCTTTTTCAATTTSACAAAAATGAATATACGAAAAAAAAAGAAAAACAATGGTAATTTWAGAAAAAAACTAACTTCTTTTTGTTGATTTGAGGTATATATTTTTAAAAATGAAGATTATTCATACTTGATGTTACTACATTTTTTTTTAGCGAATTAGAAAAAAAATTAGAGGAACCTAATAACTTTGAACTTCAATTGGTGCAGTGTAGTTAACACTTTGGTAATCCCAGTAGAAACTTTGGTATGTTGGTAAGTTGGTGATGTTACAAGCAGTTCCGAAATCGGTGATGTTGCTCATTCTGTCTTCAGCATACTTATAAAAGCTGTCTAGTTCACAAGAGAAACCTGGACCTTGGTTACAGTCTGGAACTGGAACAACTTCATCATTGACAACATATCTAACATAAGAAGAGTTACCACAYTCATAGTTTTCTAAGATGACTCTGGCTCCCATAGGAGTGATCCAACTCTTCTTGTAGATAGTGTTTCTGTAATCAAACTTGGAATCCATCAATTCAYCAGTATCGAACAAACCAGCAGCTGMCATCATATGTTGAATGTTAACATCATGTGTGAAACCAATGTAGGCGCTGTATTCTTTTGGTGGGTTCTTCAACAATTCWACACTGGCGTTGAAGAAAACGGAACCAACAGACTTAACTAATGGGTTACCTGGACCATCACTGTAGTAACTGGATAGATCATCGCTGAAGGCATTTAAAATTAGCTCTTCTTGAGTGAAGATGTTACAGATTGGAGAATAACCAGAWACATCAATTTCATAAGCACACCAGTCAAACAACATTCCGGCTTCCTTACTAGTTAAGTWTAAGCCAGTGGTAGCATTGTTTAATCTGGAAGCTAAGTTGTCCAAGTAAGTTGTATCCATAGCATCAACAATGTCTTGGTGAACTGGGAAATCCCAAACATCACAGGTTTCAGATGGGGTCAAACTGTTACCACCGGTTTTTTCTAATTCATTCAAAACTTGCATGTTAATGGTTGTGTTTAAGTACTTGTTGATAATGTTTGAGAAGTACTTAGCGGTTTCGTAAACTCTGCTGTTGGAAGAGGTAAAAATAGGCAAAGTGTCACCAATCAAAGAGTTGTACTTGTCAGTAAATTCTTCACCAAACTTCATAGCAGTCAATTCACCAGCATATGGATTCAAAGCACCAGTCAAAGAATCATCTGTGGTGGTCAATAATTCCAAGGAAGCATTGTTAGGTAAAAAGAATTGGTAAGTTGGATCAGCTAAGAACTTCAAGTATTCATTGTCAGCTAATTCAGTTTTGGATAAGTTGGCAAACTTGGTGTTGTAAAGTTCGATCAATTTGTTACCCTCAGATGTACCTGGGTATCTTTCACCATGTCTAGCTAATACTTGGACTTGTTTTAAAGTACAAGTGTCTGGAATGGAAGTATCGATCTTATAGTAGTGATCACCTAATGGATAAGGGAAGTATGGAGCAGCACCTGCTAAGAAAGGAAAAATAGAAGATTGATCTTTCTTTTCAGCTAAATAAGATGATTTGGTTCCATGAATGCTTGCAGCACTGGCGGAACTGGCAGCTAAACCAGCAAGTAAAAGTTGAGATAACATTGTTTATTGATTATTGTTGTATTGGTTGTTTGGTTTTACCTAGTTTGAGTTGWCATTGACAAAACTTATAAATATGATGTAATAAAAACTCARCACCTTAAGGTCTTTATATACAGTAAACAAAGTTCTGATATAATAGTAAACCAAATTTTGATTTTTTATTAACAAAATACTGTTATTCCAATAAACAATTTTACAATTCTTCGAGTCAACAAATTTTCTGCTATCTTAGTAAACAACCCATGCGCATAGTAACATGTGGGTGTGATAAAAAATAAACAAAAACTTTAAATAACAATGAAATCAGAAAAAAAAAAGGGACACAAATTTATTTTTGATGAATCGTATTTATTTTAAAATTTAAATTGTAACTTTGACAATGAAACTCATCCCACGTGTAAATCGTCAACAATTCTTATGGCTTTACCACGTGTAGTCTCATACTAACTATAAGACAGTTTTAAATATAACCATTTTTAAAAAGAAATTATTTTAAGTGAACAATATGAAATAAAAAAGGTTTCAAATTGGTATACATTTCAAACCCCGAAATTTTATTGAGATATTAATTATCCTTTTCACCACGATTTTTCCCCCTTAAGTTTTTTTTTTAAAAAAAAAACTAACCAAATACTAACACCGACGGAAATTAACATAATATCACGATCCTAGGATGCTTCTGAATTTTGAAATTAATTAAAAAAAATTAAAAAGCTAGTTTACATGATTTCAGCTGCTATTGGTAGGTCACGTGATATTTGGGTTGTGCTCAGTTTTTTGTAACTCAAATAATGTAAACCAACTACACATAATACATATGACTATAAAAGCACAAAACGAATTATAACTAAGCTGGTGGATTTGTGACACGAAAAGCATTAGATTATATAAATAAGAAAAAGAAAAAAGAAAATCAAAAATTTCATAAAATACCATACAAAAATAGTCGTTTTCGAGTTACAGTATGAACAAAAGATGATAAAAAGTTAATAAAACCCACATTACAAAGCTAACAGCTTACTGATTTCAAATATCAAAAACTTAAAGAAATTCTATGTACCATATGTGAATAAAACCAGTAGAAAAAGCAAGACATTTACTAGCTACTACAAAAAAAAATATTTGGAGATTTGAAAATTCAAAAAAAAAAGATTGCAGCACCTGAATTTCGCGTATGGTCTCCCACTACACTACTCAGTCAGGCTCTTAACAGCTTAACTACAGTTGATCGGACGGGAAACGGTGCTTTCTGTTAGATATGGCCGCAACCGAAATTTATCATTTTTAAGTGCTATATGAACCCCCAAATTTTTGCTAAAACGATCATTTTTTCGTTGTAGGCTAATACTGTAGGCAGAGGATGTACTAATACACCTGTCTAAACATAATAAAAAATCAAACTACAAAAAAAATGACAAAAAGTGCATAAAAATTCCAAAGTTATTGTTTACAAACATGATTAACATTGATATGACAGATACATGATATTAAAATATTGCTATATTAAATTAAGCTAATTCACTTAATCTATTGATATGTAAACTTACTCGTGACTGTCTGTAAACAAATAATTCCACATATAATTGCTTATCACTAATAAAACTGTTATCAATGTACATGATGAATTTTCACACAAACAGCTTCAAAAAGTAATCAACCATCAATGCAAGCTAATACACATTCTTCTAATTACCAACATACACACATTTGACTCATATGTGTATAAACAATGTTGACAAAATATTTATATTCACATTCATTAAATTTACTAGTAAAAAGAGTGAAACTTTTTTTTTTTTTCTGGTAAACTTTTTTTTTTTAATTTTTTATTAGCCAAAAAAAGATTCAGCCGCACAAAACGCAAAAAACAGGGAGCAACTGTAAACCGCGCAAAAGGAACTACATGAGAAAGAAAACAAAGTTGAAAGAGTTTGGAAACAAACTCGAGTAAAGCTTATATTTCTATTTCAAAAGGCCT